>CAXIES010000610.1:0-95864 GCA_964023965.1 Melinopterus prodromus | reverse complement strand
TTTTTACCCGGACTTTTAGTTGGGTTCGTAATTTTACCCGGAGTTTTAGTTGGGTTCGTAATTTTACCCGGAGTTTTAGTTGAGTTCGTAATTTTACCCGGAGTTTTAGTTGGGATCGTAATTTTACCCGGACTTTTTAGTTGGGTTCGTAATTTTACCCGGACTTTTTAGTTGGGTTCGTATTTTTTACCCGGAGTTTTAGTTGGGTTCGTAATTTTACCCGGAGTTTTAGTTGGGTTCGTAATTTTACCCGGACTTTTTAGTTGGGTTCGTATTTTTTACCCGGACTTTTAGTTGGGTTCGTAATTTTACCCGGAGTTTTAGTTGGGTTCGTATTTTTTACCCGGAGTTTTAGTTGGGTTCGTATTTTTTTACCCGGAGTTTTAGTTGGGTTCGTATTTTTACCCGGAGTTTTAGTTGTGTTGGCAATTTTACCCGGAGTTTTAGTTGGGTTCATATTTTTTACCGGACTTTTTAGTTGGGTTCGTATTTTTTACCCGGAGTTTTAGTTGGGTTCGTATTTTTTACGCGGAGTTTTAGTTGGGTTCGTATTTTTACCCGGAGTTTTAGTTGGGTTCGTATTTTTACCCGGAGTTTTAGTTGGGTTCGTATTTTTTACCCGGACCTTTTAGTTGGGTTAGTATTTTTGCCCGGAGTTTTAGTTGGGTTCGTATTTTTTAGACGGAGTTTTAGTTGGGTTCGTATTTTTTACCCGGAGTTTTAGTTGGGTTCGTATTTTTACCCGGAGTTTTAGTTGGGTTCGTATTTTTACCCGGAGTTTTAGTTGGGTTCGTATTTTTTACCCGGAGTTTTAGTTGGGTTCGTATTTTTACCCGGAGTTTTTGTTGGGTTCGTATTTTTACCCGGAGTTTTAGTTGGGTTCGTATTTTTTACACGGACTTTTCAGTTGGGTTAGTATTTTTGCCCGGAGTTTTAGTTGGGTTCGTATTTTTTTACACGGAGTTTTAGTTGGGTTCTAAATGTTACCCGGACTTTTTTGTTTGGTTCGTATTTTTTACCCGGAGTTTTTGTTGGGTTCGTAATTTTACCCGGAGTTTTAGTTGAGTTCGTAATTTTACCCGGAGTTTTAGTTGGGTTAGTAATTTTACCCGGACTTTTTATTTGGGTTCGTATTTTTTACCCGGAGTTTTAGTTGGGTTCGTAATTTTACCCGGAGTTTTAGTTGTGTTCGTAATTTTACCCGGAGTTTTACTTGGGTTCGTAATTTTACCCGGAGTTTTACTTGGGTTCGTAATTTTACCCGGAGTTTTAGTTGGGTTCGTAATTTTACCCGGAGCTTTAGTTGGGTTCGTAATTTTACCCGGACTTTTTAGTTGGGTTCGTATTTTTTACCCGGACTTTTAGTTGGGTTCGTAATTTTACCCGGAGTTTTAGTTGAGTTCGTAATTTTACCCGGAGTTTTAGTTGAGTTCGTAATTTTACCCGGAGTTTTAGTTGGGTTCGTAATTTTACCCGGACTTTTTAGTTGGGTTCGTAATTTTACCCGGACTTTTTAGTTGGGTTCGTAATTTTACCCGGACTTTTTAGTTGGGTTCGTAATTTTACCCGGAGTTTTAGTTGGGTTCGTAATTTTACCCGGACTTTTTAGTTGGGTTCGAATTTTTTACCCGGACTTTTAGTTGGGTTCATAATTTTACCCGGAGTTTTAGTTGGGTTCGTAATTTTACCCGGACCTTTTAGTTGGGTTCGTATTTTGTACCCGGACTTTTAGTTGGGTTCGTAATTTTACCCGGAGTTTTAGTTGGGTTCGTAATTTTACCCGGAGTTTTAGTTGGGTTTGTAATTTTACCCGGAGTCTTGAGTTACCGGGACTTTTTAGTTGGGTTCGTATTTTTACCCGGACTTTTAGTTGGGTTCGTAATTTTACCCGGAGTTTTAGTTGGGTTCGTAATTTTACCCGGAGTTTTAGTTGGGTTCGTAATTTTACCCGGAGTTTTACTTGGGTTCGTAATTTTACCCGGAGTTTTACTTGGGTTCGTAATTTTACCCGGAGTTTTAGTTGGGTTCGTAATTTTACCCGGAGTTTTAGTTGGGTTCGTAATTTTACCCGGACTTTTTAGTTGGGTTCGTATTTTTTATCCGGACTTTTAGTTGGGTTCGTAATTTTACCCGGAGTTTTAGTTGGGTTCGTAATTTTACCCGGAGTTTTAGTTGAGTTCGTAATTTTACCCGGAGTTTTAGTTGGGTTCGTAATTTTACCCGGACTTTTTAGTTGGGTTCGCAATTTTACCCGGACTTTTTAGTTGGGTTCGTATTTTTTACCCGGAGTTTTAGTTGGGTTCGTAATTTTACCCGGAGTTTTAGTTGGGTTCGTAATTTTACCCGGACTTTTTAGTTGTGTTGGTAATTTTACCCGGAGTTTTAGTTGGGTTCATATTTTTTACCGGACTTTTTAGTTGGGTTCGTATTTTTTACCCGGAGTTTTAGTTGGGTTCGTATTTTTTACCCGGAGTTTTAGTTGGGTTCGTAATTTTACCCGGAGTTTTAGTTGGGTTCGTAATTTTACCCGGAGTTTTAGTTGAGTTCGTAATTTTACCCGGAGTTTTAGTTGGGTTCGTAATTTTACCCGGACTTTTTAGTTGGGGTCGTAATTTTACCCGGACTTTTTAGTTGGGTTCGTATTTTTTACCCGGAGTTTTAGTTGGGTTCGTAATTTTACCCGGAGTTTTAGTTGGGTTCGTAATTTTACCCGGACATTTTAGTTGTGTTGGTAATTTTACCCGGAGTTTTAGTTGGGTTCATATTTTTTACCGGACTTTTTAGTTGGGTTCGTATTTTTTACCCGGAGTTTTAGTTGGGTTCGTATTTTTTACCCGGAGTTTTAGTTGGGTTCGTATTTTTACCCGGAGTTTTAGTTGGGTTCGTATTTTTACCCGGAGTTTTAGTTGGGTTCGTAATTTTACCCTGAGTTTTACTTGGGTTCGTAATTTTACCCGGAGTTTTGCTTGGGTTCGTAATTTTACCCGGAGTTTTAGTTGGGTTCGTAATTTTACCCGGAGTTTTAGTTGGGTTCGTAATTTTACCCGGACTTTTTAGTTGGGTTCGTATTTTTTACCCGGACTTTTAGTTGGGTTCGTAATTTTACCCGGAGTTTTAGTTGGGTTCGTAATTTTACCCGGAGTTTTAGTTGAGTTCGTAATTTTACCCGGAGTTTTAGTTGGGTTCGTAATTTTACCCGGACTTTTTAGTTGGGGTCGTAATTTTACCCGGACTTTTTAGTTGGGTTCGTATTTTTTACCCGGAGTTTTAGTTGGGTTCGTAATTTTACCCGGAGTTTTAGTTGGGTTCGTAATTTTACCCGGACATTTTAGTTGTGTTGGTAATTTTACCCGGAGTTTTAGTTGGGTTCATATTTTTACCGGACTTTTTAGTTGGGTTCGTATTTTTTACCCGGAGTTTTAGTTGGGTTCGTATTTTTTACCCGGAGTTTTAGTTGGGTTCGTATTTTTACCCGGAGTTTTAGTTGGGTTCGTATTTTTACCCGGAGTTTTAGTTGGGTTCGTATTTTTTACCCGGACTTTTTAGTTGGGTTAGTATTTTTGCCCGGAGTTTTAGTTGGGTTCGTATTTTTTAGCCGGAGTTTTAGTTGGGTTGGTATTTTTTACCCGGAGTTTTAGTTGGGTTCGTATTTTTACCCGGAGTTTTAGTTGGGTTCGTATTTTTACCCGGAGTTTTAGTTGGGTTCGTATTTTTTACCCGGAGTTTTAGTTGGGTTCGTATTTTTACCCGGAGTTTTAGTTGGGTTCGTAATTTTACCCGGAGTCTTGAGTTACCCGGACTTTTTAGTTGGGTTCGTATTTTTACCCGGACTTTTAGTTGGGTTCGTAATTTTATCCGGAGTTTTAGTTGGGTTCGTAATTTTACCCGGAGTTTTAGTTGGGTTCGTAATTTTACCCGGAGTTTTACTTGGATTCGTAATTTTACCCGGAGTTTTACTTGGGTTCGTAATTTTACCCGGAGTTTTAGTTGGGTTCGTAATTTTACCCGGAGTTTTAGTTGGGTTCGTAATTTTACCCGGACATTTTAGTTGGGTTCGTATTTTTTACCCGGACTTTTAGTTGGGTTCGTAATTTTACCCGGAGTTTTAGTTGGGTTCGTAATTTTACCCGGAGTTTTAGTTGAGTTCGTAATTTTACCCGGAGTTTTAGTTGGGATCGTAATTTTACCCGGACTTTTTAGTTGGGTTCGTAATTTTACCCGGACTTTTTAGTTGGGTTCGTATTTTTTACCCGGAGTTTTAGTTGGGTTCGTAATTTTACCCGGAGTTTTAGTTGGGTTCGTATTTTTTACCCGGAGTTTTAGTTGGGTTCGTATTTTTTACCCGGAGTTTTAGTTGGGTTCGTATTTTTACCCGGAGTTTTAGTTGTGTTGGCAATTTTACCCGGAGTTTTAGTTGGGTTCATATTTTTTACCGGACTTTTTAGTTGGGTTCGTAGTTTTTACCCGGAGTTTTAGTTGGGTTCGTATTTTTTACGCGGAGTTTTAGTTGGGTTCGTATTTTTACCCGGAGTTTTAGTTGGGTTCGTATTTTTACCCGGAGTTTTAGTTGGGTTCGTATTTTTTACCCGGACCTTTTAGTTGGGTTAGTATTTTTGCCCGGAGTTTTAGTTGGGTTCGTATTTTTTAGACGGAGTTTTAGTTGGGTTCGTATTTTTTACCCGGAGTTTTAGTTGGGTTCGTATTTTTACCCGGAGTTTTAGTTGGGTTCGTATTTTTACCCGGAGTTTTAGTTGGGTTCGTATTTTTTACCCGGAGTTTTAGTTGGGTTCGTATTTTTACCCGGAGTTTTAGTTGGGTTCGTATTTTTACCCGGAGTTTTAGTTGGGTTCGTATTTTTTACACGGACTTTTCAGTTGGGTTAGTATTTTTGCCCGGAGTTTTAGTTGGGTTCGTATTTTTTTACACGGAGTTTTAGTTGGGTTCTAAATGTTACCCGGACTTTTTTGTTTGGTTCGTATTTTTTACCCGGAGTTTTTGTTGGGTTCGTAATTTTACCCGGAGTTTTAGTTGAGTTCGTAATTTTACCCGGAGTTTTAGTTGGGTTAGTAATTTTACCCGGACTTTTTATTTGGGTTCGTATTTTTTACCCGGACTTTTAGTTGGGTTCGTAATTTTACCCGGAGTTTTAGTTGGGTTCGTAATTTTACCCGGAGTTTTAGTTGTGTTCGTAATTTTACCCGGAGTTTTACTTGGGTTCGTAATTTTACCCGGAGTTTTACTTGGGTTCGTAATTTTACCCGGAGTTTTAGTTGGGTTCGTAATTTTACCCGGAGCTTTAGTTGGGTTCGTAATTTTACCCGGACTTTTTAGTTGGGTTCGTATTTTTTACCCGGACTTTTAGTTGGGTTCGTAATTTTACCCGGAGTTTTAGTTGGGTTCGTAATTTTACCCGGAGTTTTAGTTGAGTTCGTAATTTTACCCGGAGTTTTAGTTGGGTTCGTAATTTTACCCGGAGTTTTAGTTGGGTTCGTAATTTTACCCGGACATTTTAGTTGTGTTGGTAATTTTACCCGGAGTTTTAGTTGGGTTCATATTTTTACCGGACTTTTTAGTTGGGTTCGTATTTTTTACCCGGAGTTTTAGTTGGGTTCGTATTTTTTACCCGGAGTTTTAGTTGGGTTCGTATTTTTACCCGGAGTTTTAGTTGGGTTCGTATTTTTACCCGGAGTTTTAGTTGGGTTCGTATTTTTTACCCGGACTTTTTAGTTGGGTTAGTATTTTTGCCCGGAGTTTTAGTTGGGTTCGTATTTTTTAGCCGGAGTTTTAGTTGTGTTGGTATTTTTTACCCGGAGTTTTAGTTGGGTTCGTATTTTTACCCGGAGTTTTAGTTGGGTTCGTATTTTTACCCGGAGTTTTAGTTGGGTTCGTATTTTTTACCCGGAGTTTTAGTTGGGTTCGTATTTTTACCCGGAGTTTTAGTTGGGTTCGTAATTTTACCCGGAGTCTTGAGTTACCCGGACTTTTTAGTTGGGTTCGTATTTTTACCCGGACTTTTAGTTGGGTTCGTAATTTTATCCGGAGTTTTAGTTGGGTTCGTAATTTTACCCGGAGTTTTAGTTGGGTTCGTAATTTTACCCGGAGTTTTACTTGGGTTCGTAATTTTACCCGGAGTTTTACTTGGGTTCGTAATTTTACCCGGAGTTTTAGTTGGGTTCGTAATTTTACCCGGAGTTTTAGTTGGGTTCGTAATTTTACCCGGACATTTTAGTTGGGTTCGTATTTTTTACCCGGACTTTTAGTTGGGTTCGTAATTTTACCCGGAGTTTTAGTTGGGTTCGTAATTTTACCCGGAGTTTTAGTTGAGTTCGTAATTTTACCCGGAGTTTTAGTTGGGATCGTAATTTTACCCGGACTTTTTAGTTGGGTTCGTAATTTTACCCGGACTTTTTAGTTGGGTTCGTATTTTTTACCCGGAGTTTTAGTTGGGTTCGTAATTTTACCCGGAGTTTTAGTTGGGTTCGTAATTTTACCCGGACTTTTTAGTTGGGTTCGTATTTTTTACCCGGACTTTTAGTTGGGTTCGTAATTTTACCCGGAGTTTTAGTTGGGTTCGTATTTTTTACCCGGAGTTTTAGTTGGGTTCGTATTTTTTACCCGGAGTTTTAGTTGGGTTCGTATTTTTACCCGGAGTTTTAGTTGTGTTGGCAATTTTACCCGGAGTTTTAGTTGGGTTCATATTTTTTACCGGACTTTTTAGTTGGGTTCGTATTTTTTACCCGGAGTTTTAGTTGGGTTCGTATTTTTTACGCGGAGTTTTAGTTGGGTTCGTATTTTTACCCGGAGTTTTAGTTGGGTTCGTATTTTTACCCGGAGTTTTAGTTGGGTTCGTATTTTTTACCCGGACCTTTTAGTTGGGTTAGTATTTTTGCCCGGAGTTTTAGTTGGGTTCGTATTTTTTAGACGGAGTTTTAGTTGGGTTCGTATTTTTTACCCGGAGTTTTAGTTGGGTTCGTATTTTTACCCGGAGTTTTAGTTGGGTTCGTATTTTTACCCGGAGTTTTAGTTGGGTTCGTATTTTTTACCCGGAGTTTTAGTTGGGTTCGTATTTTTACCCGGAGTTTTAGTTGGGTTCGTATTTTTACCCGGAGTTTTAGTTGGGTTCGTATTTTTTACACGGACTTTTCAGTTGGGTTAGTATTTTTGCCCGGAGTTTTAGTTGGGTTCGTATTTTTTTACACGGAGTTTTAGTTGGGTTCTAAATGTTACCCGGACTTTTTTGTTTGGTTCGTATTTTTTACCCGGAGTTTTTGTTGGGTTCGTAATTTTACCCGGAGTTTTAGTTGAGTTCGTAATTTTACCCGGAGTTTTAGTTGGGTTAGTAATTTTACCCGGACTTTTTATTTGGGTTCGTATTTTTTACCCGGACTTTTAGTTGGGTTCGTAATTTTACCCGGAGTTTTAGTTGGGTTCGTAATTTTACCCGGAGTTTTAGTTGTGTTCGTAATTTTACCCGGAGTTTTACTTGGGTTCGTAATTTTACCCGGAGTTTTACTTGGGTTCGTAATTTTACCCGGAGTTTTAGTTGGGTTCGTAATTTTACCCGGAGCTTTAGTTGGGTTCGTAATTTTACCCGGACTTTTTAGTTGGGTTCGTATTTTTTACCCGGACTTTTAGTTGGGTTCGTAATTTTACCCGGAGTTTTAGTTGGGTTCGTAATTTTACCCGGAGTTTTAGTTGAGTTCGTAATTTTACCCGGAGTTTTAGTTGGGTTCGTAATTTTACCCGGACTTTTTAGTTGGGTTCGTAATTTTACCCGGACTTTTTAGTTGGGTTCGTAATTTTACCCGGACTTTTTAGTTGGGTTCGTAATTTTACCCGGAGTTTTAGTTGGGTTCGTAATTTTACCCGGACTTTTTAGTTGGTTTCGAATTTTTTACCCGGACTTTTAGTTGGGTTCATAATTTTACCCGGAGTTTTAGTTGGGTTCGTAATTTTACCCGGACCTTTTAGTTGGGTTCGTATTTTGTACCCGGACTTTTAGTTGGGTTCGTAATTTTACCCGGAGTTTTAGTTGGGTTCGTAATTTTACCCGGAGTTTTAGTTGGGTTTGTAATTTTACCCGGAGTCTTGAGTTACCGGGACTTTTTAGTTGGGTTCGTATTTTTACCCGGACTTTTAGTTGGGTTCGTAATTTTACCCGGAGTTTTAGTTGGGTTCGTAATTTTACCCGGAGTTTTAGTTGAGTTCGTAATTTTACCCGGAGTATTACTTGGGTTCGTAATTTTACCCGGAGTTTTACTTGGGTTCGTAATTTTACCCGGAGTTTTAGTTGGGTTCGTAATTTTACCCGGAGTTTTAGTTGGGTTCGTAATTTTACCCGGACTTTTTAGTTGGGTTCGTATTTTTTATCCGGACTTTTAGTTGGGTTCGTAATTTTACCCGGAGTTTTAGTTGGGTTCGTAATTTTACCCGGAGTTTTAGTTGAGTTCGTAATTTTACCCGGAGTTTTAGTTGGGTTCGTAATTTTACCCGGACTTTTTAGTTGGGTTCGCAATTTTACCCGGACTTTTTAGTTGGGTTCGTATTTTTTACCCGGAGTTTTAGTTGGGTTCGTAATTTTACCCGGAGTTTTAGTTGGGTTCGTAATTTTACCCGGACTTTTTAGTTGTGTTGGTAATTTTACCCGGAGTTTTAGTTGGGTTCATATTTTTTACCGGACTTTTTAGTTGGGTTCGTATTTTTTACCCGGAGTTTTAGTTGGGTTCGTATTTTTTACCCGGAGTTTTAGTTGGGTTCGTAATTTTACCCGGAGTTTTAGTTGGGTTCGTAATTTTACCCGGAGTTTTAGTTGAGTTCGTAATTTTACCCGGAGTTTTAGTTGGGTTCGTAATTTTACCCGGACTTTTTAGTTGGGGTCGTAATTTTCCCCGGACTTTTTAGTTGGGTTCGTATTTTTTACCCGGAGTTTTAGTTGGGTTCGTAATTTTACCCGGAGTTTTAGTTGGGTTCGTAATTTTACCCGGACATTTTAGTTGTGTTGGTAATTTTACCCGGAGTTTTAGTTGGGTTCATATTTTTTACCGGACTTTTTAGTTGGGTTCGTATTTTTTACCCGGAGTTTTAGTTGGGTTCGTATTTTTTACCCGGAGTTTTAGTTGGGTTCGTATTTTTACCCGGAGTTTTAGTTGGGTTCGTATTTTTACCCGGAGTTTTAGTTGGGTTCGTATTTTTTACCCGGACTTTTTAGTTGGGTTAGTATTTTTGCCCGGAGTTTTAGTTGGGTTCGTATTTTTTAGCCGGAGTTTTAGTTGGGTTCGGATTTTTTACCCGGAGTTTTAGTTGGGTTCGTATTTTTACCCGGAGTTTTAGTTGGGTTCGTATTTTTACCCGGAGTTTTAGTTGGGTTCGTATTTTTTACCCGGAGTTTTAGTTGGGTTCGTATTTTTACCCGGAGTTTTAGTTGGGTTCGTAATTTTACCCGGAGTCTTGAGTTACCCGGACTTTTTAGTTGGGTTCGTATTTTTACCCGGACTTTTAGTTGGGTTCGTAATTTTACCCGGAGTTTTAGTTGGGTTCGTAATTTTACCCGGAGTTTTAGTTGGGTTCTTAATTTTACCCGGAGTTTTACTTGGGTTCGTAATTTTACCCGGAGTTTTACTTGGGTTCGTAATTTTACCCGGAGTTTTAGTTGGGTTCGTAATTTTACCCGGAGTTTTAGTTGGGTTCGTAATTTTACCCGGACATTTTAGTTGGGTTCGTATTTTTTACCCGGACTTTTAGTTGGGTTCGTAATTTTACCCGGAGTTTTAGTTGGGTTCGTAATTTTACCCGGAGTTTTAGTTGAGTTCGTAATTTTACCCGGAGTTTTAGTTGGGATCGTAATTTTACCCGGACTTTTTTGTTGGGTTCGTAATTTTACCCGGACTTTTTAGTTGGGTTCGTATTTTTTACCCGGAGTTTTAGTTGGGTTCGTAATTTTACCCGGAGTTTTAGTTGGGTTTGTAATTTTACCCGGAGTCTTGAGTTACCGGGACTTTTTAGTTGGGTTCGTATTTTTACCCGGACTTTTAGTTGGGTTCGTAATTTTACCCGGAGTTTTAGTTGGGTTCGTAATTTTACCCGGAGTTTTAGTTGAGTTCGTAATTTTACCCGGAGTTTTACTTGGGTTCGTAATTTTACCCGGAGTTTTACTTGGGTTCGTAATTTTACCCGGAGTTTTAGTTGGGTTCGTAATTTTACCCGGAGTTTTAGTTGGGTTCGTAATTTTACCCGGACTTTTTAGTTGGGTTCGTATTTTTTATCCGGACTTTTAGTTGGGTTCGTAATTTTACCCGGAGTTTTAGTTGGGTTCGTAATTTTACCCGGAGTTTTAGTTGAGTTCGTAATTTTACCCGGAGTTTTAGTTGGGTTCGTAATTTTACCCGGACTTTTTAGTTGGGTTCGCAATTTTACCCGGACTTTTTAGTTGGGTTCGTATTTTTTACCCGGAGTTTTAGTTGGGTTCGTAATTTTACCCGGAGTTTTAGTTGGGTTCGTAATTTTACCCGGACTTTTTAGTTGTGTTGGTAATTTTACCCGGAGTTTTAGTTGGGTTCATATTTTTTACCGGACTTTTTAGTTGGGTTCGTATTTTTTACCCGGAGTTTTAGTTGGGTTCGTATTTTTTACCCGGAGTTTTAGTTGGGTTCGTAATTTTACCCGGAGTTTTAGTTGGGTTCGTAATTTTACCCGGAGTTTTAGTTGAGTTCGTAATTTTACCCGGAGTTTTAGTTGGGTTCGTAATTTTACCCGGACTTTTTAGTTGGGGTCGTAATTTTACCCGGACTTTTTAGTTGGGTTCGTATTTTTTACCCGGAGTTTTAGTTGGGTTCGTAATTTTACCCGGAGTTTTAGTTGGGTTCGTAATTTTACCCGGACATTTTAGTTGTGTTGGTAATTTTACCCGGAGTTTTAGTTGGGTTCATATTTTTTACCGGACTTTTTAGTTGGGTTCGTATTTTTTACCCGGAGTTTTAGTTGGGTTCGTATTTTTTACCCGGAGTTTTAGTTGGGTTCGTATTTTTACCCGGAGTTTTAGTTGGGTTCGTATTTTTACCCGGAGTTTTAGTTGGGTTCGTATTTTTTACCCGGACTTTTTAGTTGGGTTAGTATTTTTGCCCGGAGTTTTAGTTGGGTTCGTATTTTTTAGCCGGAGTTTTAGTTGGGTTCGGATTTTTTACCCGGAGTTTTAGTTGGGTTCGTATTTTTACCCGGAGTTTTAGTTGGGTTCGTATTTTTACCCGGAGTTTTAGTTGGGTTCGTATTTTTTACCCGGAGTTTTAGTTGGGTTCGTATTTTTACCCGGAGTTTTAGTTGGGTTCGTAATTTTACCCGGAGTCTTGAGTTACCCGGACTTTTTAGTTGGGTTCGTATTTTTACCCGGACTTTTAGTTGGGTTCGTAATTTTACCCGGAGTTTTAGTTGGGTTCGTAATTTTACCCGGAGTTTTAGTTGGGTTCTTAATTTTACCCGGAGTTTTACTTGGGTTCGTAATTTTACCCGGAGTTTTACTTGGGTTCGTAATTTTACCCGGAGTTTTAGTTGGGTTCGTAATTTTACCCGGAGTTTTAGTTGGGTTCGTAATTTTACCCGGACATTTTAGTTGGGTTCGTATTTTTTACCCGGACTTTTAGTTGGGTTCGTAATTTTACCCGGAGTTTTAGTTGGGTTCGTAATTTTACCCGGAGTTTTAGTTGAGTTCGTAATTTTACCCGGAGTTTTAGTTGGGATCGTAATTTTACCCGGACTTTTTTGTTGGGTTCGTAATTTTACCCGGACTTTTTAGTTGGGTTCGTATTTTTTACCCGGAGTTTTAGTTGGGTTCGTAATTTTACCCGGAGTTTTAGTTGGGTTCGTAATTTTACCCGGCCTTTTTAGTTGGGTTCGTAATTTTTACCCGGACTTTTAGTTGGGTTCGTAATTTTACCCGGAGTTTTAGTTGGGTTCGTAATTTTACCCGGAGTTTTAGTTGGGTTCGTAATTTTGCCCGGACTTTTTAGTTGGGTTCGTAATTTTACCCGGACTTTTTAGTTGGGTTCGTATTTTTTACCCGGAGTTTTAGTTGGGTTCGTAATTTTACCCGGAGTTTTAGTTGGGTTCGTAATTTTACCCGGACTTTTTAGTTGGGTTCGTATTTTTTACCCGGACTTTTAGTTGGGTTCGTAATTTTACCCGGAGTTTTAGTTGGGTTCGTATTTTTTACCCGGAGTTTTAGTTGGGTTCGTATTTTTTACCCGGAGTTTTAGTTGGGTTCGTATTTTTACCCGGAGTTTTAGTTGTGTTAGGTAATTTTACCCGGAGTTTTAGTTGGGTTCATATTTTTTACCGGACTTTTTAGTTGGGTTCGTATTTTTTACCCGGAGTTTTAGTTGGGTTCGTATTTTTTACGCGGAGTTTTAGTTGGGTTCGTATTTTTACCCGGAGTTTTAGTTGGGTTCGTATTTTTACCCGGAGTTTTAGTTGGGTTCGTATTTTTTACCCGGACTTTTTAGTTGGGTTAGTATTTTTGCCCGGAGTTTTAGTTGGGTTCGTATTTTTTAGACGGAGTTTTAGTTGGGTTCGTATTTTTTACCCGGAGTTTTAGTTGGGTTCGTATTTTTACCCGGAGTTTTAGTTGGGTTCGTATTTTTACCCGGAGTTTTAGTTGGGTTCGTATTTTTTACCCGGAGTTTTAGTTGGGTTCGTATTTTTACCCGGAGTTTTAGTTGGGTTCGTATTTTTACCCGGAGTTTTAGTTGGGTTCGTATTTTTTACCCGGACTTTTCAGTTGGGTTAGTATTTTTGCCCGGAGTTTTAGTTGGGTTCGTATTTTTTTACACGGAGTTTTAGTTGGGTTCTAAATGTTACCCGGACTTTTTTGTTTGGTTCGTATTTTTTACCCGGAGTTTTTGTTGGGTTCGTAATTTTACCCGGAGTTTTAGTTGAGTTCGCAATTTTACCCGGAGTTTTAGTTGGGTTAGTAATTTTACCCGGACTTTTTATTTGGGTTCGTAATTTTACCCCGACTTTTTAGTTGGGTTCGTAATTTTACCCGGAGTTTTAGTTGGGTTCGTAATTTTACCCGGAGTTTTACTTGGGTTCGTAATTTTACCCGGACTTTTTAGTTGGGTTCGTATTTTTTACAAGGACTTTTAGTTGGGTTCGTAATTTTACCCGGAGTTTTAGTTGGGTTCGTAATTTTACCCGGAGTTTTAGTTGTGTTCGTAATTTTACCCGGAGTTTTACTTGGGTTCGTAATTTTACCCGGAGTTTTACTTGGGTTCGTAATTTTACCCGGAGTTTTAGTTGGGTTCGTAATTTTACCCGGAGCTTTAGTTGGGTTCGTAATTTTACCCGGACTTTTTAGTTGGGTTCGTATTTTTTACCCGGACTTTTAGTTGGGTTCGTAATTTTACCCGGAGTTTTAGTTGGGTTCGTAATTTTACCCGGAGTTTTAGTTGAGTTCGTAATTTTACCCGGAGTTTTAGTTGGGTTCGTAATTTTACCCGGACTTTTTAGTTGGGTTCGTAATTTTACCCGGACTTTTTAGTTGGGTTCGTAATTTTACCCGGACTTTTTAGTTGGGTTCGTAATTTTACCCGGAGTTTTAGTTGGGTTCGTAATTTTACCCGGACTTTTTAGTTGGGTTCGAATTTTTTACCCGGACTTTTAGTTGGGTTCATAATTTTACCCGGAGTTTTAGTTGGGTTCGTAATTTTACCCGGAGTTTTAGTTGGGTTCGTATTTTTACCCGGAGTTTTAGTTGGGTTCGTATTTTTTACCCGGACTTTTTAGTTGGGTTAGTATTTTTGCTCGGAGTTTTAGTTGGGTTCGTATTTTTTAGCCGGAGTTTTAGTTGGGTTCGTATTTTTTACCCGGAGTTTTAGTTGGGTTCGTATTTTTACCCGGAGTTTTAGTTGGGTTCGTATTTTTACCCGGAGTTTTAGTTGGGTTCGTATTTTTTACCCGGAGTTTTAGTTGGGTTCGTATTTTTACCCGGAGTTTTAGTTGCGTTCGTAATTTTACCCGGAGTCTTGAGTTACCCGGACTTTTTAGTTGGGTTCGTATTTTTACCCGGACTTTTAGTTGGGTTCGTAATTTTACCCGGAGTTTTAGTTGGGTTCGTAATTTTACCCGGAGTTTTAGTTGGGTTCGTAATTTTACCCGGAGTTTTACTTGGGTTCGTAATTTTACCCGGAGTTTTACTTGGGTTCGTAATTTTACCCGGAGTTTTAGTTGGGTTCGTAATTTTACCCGGAGTTTTAGTTGGGTTCGTAATTTTACCCGGACATTTTAGTTGGGTTCGTATTTTTTACCCGGACTTTTAGTTGGGTTCGTAATTTTACCCGGAGTTTTAGTTGGGTTCGTAATTTTACCCGGAGTGTTAGTTGAGTTCGTAATTTTACCCGGAGTTTTAGTTGGGATCGTAATTTTACCCGGACTTTTTAGTTGGGTTCGTAATTTTACCCGGACTTTTTAGTTGGGTTCGTATTCTTTACCCGGAGTTTTAGTTGGGTTCGTAATTTTACCCGGAGTTTTAGTTGGGTTCGTAATTTTACCCGGCCTTTTTAGTTGGGTTCGTATTTTTTACCCGGACTTTTAGTTGGGTTCGTAATTTTACCCGGAGTTTTAGTTGGGTTCGTAATTTTACTCGGAGTTTTAGTTGGGTTCGTAATTTTGCCCGGACTTTTTAGTTGGCTTCGTAATTTTACCCGGACTTTTTAGTTGGGTTCGTATTTTTTACCCGGAGTTTTAGTTGGGTTCGTAATTTTACCCGGAGTTTTAGTTGGGTTCGTAATTTTACCCGGACTTTTTAGTTGGGTTCGTATTTTTTACCCGGACTTTTAGTTGGGTTCGTAATTTTACCCGGAGTTTTAGTTGGGTTCGTATTTTTTACCCGGAGTTTTAGTTGGGTTCGTATTTTTTACCCGGAGTTTTAGTTGGGTTCGTATTTTTACCCGGAGTTTTAGTTGTGTTGGTAATTTTACCCGGAGTTTTAGTTGGGTTCATATTTTTTACCGGACTTTTTAGTTGGGTTCGTATTTTTTACCCGGAGTTTTAGTTGGGTTCGTATTTTTTACGCGGAGTTTTAGTTGGGTTCGTATTTTTACCCGGAGTTTTAGTTGGGTTCGTATTTTTACCCGGAGTTTTAGTTGGGTTCGTATTTTTTACCCGGACTTTTTAGTTGGGTTAGTATTTTTGCCCGGAGTTTTAGTTGGGTTCGTATTTTTTAGACGGAGTTTTAGTTGGGTTCGTATTTTTTACCCGGAGTTTTAGTTGGGTTCATATTTTTACCCGGAGTTTTAGTTGGGTTCGTATTTTTACCCGGAGTTTTAGTTGGGTTCGTATTTTTTACCCGGAGTTTTAGTTGGGTTCGTATTTTTACCCGGAGTTTTAGTTGGGTTCGTATTTTTACCCGGAGTTTTAGTTGGGTTCGTATTTTTTACCCGGACTTTTCAGTTGGGTTAGTATTTTTGCCCGGAGTTTTAGTTGGGTTCGTATTTTTTTACACGGAGTTTTAGTTGGGTTCTAAATGTTACCCGGACTTTTTTGTTTGGTTCGTATTTTTTACCCGGAGTTTTTGTTGGGTTCGTAATTTTACCCGGAGTTTTAGTTGAGTTCGTAATTTTACCCGGAGTTTTAGTTGGGTTAGTAATTTTACCCGGACTTTTTATTTGGGTTCGTAATTTTACCCGGACTTTTTAGTTGGGTTCGTAATTTTACCCGGAGTTTTAGTTGGGTTCGTAATTTTACCCGGAGTTTTACTTGGGTTCGTAATTTTACCCGGACTTTTTAGTTGGGTTCGTATTTTTTACCCGGACTTTTAGTTGGGTTCGTAATTTTACCCGGAGTTTTACTTGGGTTCGTAATTTTACCCGGAGTTTTAGTTGGGTTTGTAATTTTACCCGGAGCTTTAGTTGGGTTCGTAATTTTACCCGGACTTTTTAGTTGGGTTCGTATTTTTTACCCGGACTATTAGTTGGGTTCGTAATTTTACCCGGAGTTTTAGTTGGGTTCGTAATTTTACCCGGAGTTTTAGTTGAGTTCGTAATTTTACCCGGAGTTTTAGTTGGGTTCGTAATTTTACCCGGACTTTTTAGTTGGGTTCGTAATTTTACCCGGACTTTTTAGTTGGGTTCGTAATTTTACCCGGACTTTTTAGTTGGGTTCGTAATTTTACCCGGAGTTTTAGTTGGGTTCGTAATTTTACCCGGACTTTTTAGTTGGGTTCGAATTTTTTACCCGGACTTTTAGTTTTGTTCATAATTTTACCCGGAGTTTTAGTTGGGTTCGTAATTTTGCCCGGACCTTTTAGTTGGGTTCGTATTTTGTACCCGGACTTTTAGTTGGGTTCGTAATTTTACCCGGAGTTTTAGTTGGGTTCGTAATTTTACCCGGAGTTTTAGTTGGGTTTGTAATTTTACCCGGAGTCTTGAGTTACCGGGACTTTTTAGTTGGGTTCGTATTTTTACCCGGACTTTTAGTTGGGTTCGTAATTTTACCCGGAGTTTTAGTTGGGTTCGTAATTTTACCCGGAGTTTTAGTTGGGTTCGTAATTTTACCCGGAGTTTTAGTTGGGTTCGTAATTTTACCCGGAGTTTTACTTGGGTTCGTACTTTTACCCGGAGTTTTACTTGGGTTCGTAATTTTACCCGGAGTTTTAGTTGGGTTCGTAATTTTACCCGGAGTTTTAGTTGGGTTCGTAATTTTACCCGGACTTTTTAGTTGGGTTCGTATTTTTTATCCGGACTTTTAGTTGGGTTCGTAATTTTACCCGGAGTTTTAGTTGGGTTCGTAATTTTACCCGGAGTTTTAGTTGAGTTCGTAATTTTACCCGGAGTTTTAGTTGGGTTCGTAATTTTACCCGGACTTTTTAGTTGGGTTCGCAATTTTACCCGGACTTTTTAGTTGGGTTCGTATTTTTTACCCGGAGTTTTAGTTGGGTTCGTAATTTTACCCGGAGTTTTAGTTGGGTTCGTAATTTTACCCGGACTTTTTAGTTGTGTTGGTAATTTTACCCGGAGTTTTAGTTGGGTTCATATTTTTTACCGGACTTTTTAGTTGGGTTCGTATTTTTTACCCGGAGTTTTAGTTGGGTTCGTATTTTTTACCCGGAGTTTTAGTTGGGTTCGTATTTTTACCCGGAGTTTTAGTTGGGTTCGTATTTTTACCCGGAGTTTTAGTTGGGTTCGTATTTTTTACCCGGACTTTTTAGTTGGGTTAGTATTTTTGCCCGGAGTTTTAGTTGGGTTCGTATTTTTTAGCCGGAGTTTTAGTTGGGTTCGTATTTTTTACCCGGAGTTTTAGTTGGGTTCGTATTTTTACCCGGAGTTTTAGTTGGGTTCGTATTTTTACTCGGAGTTTTAGTTGGGTTCGTATTTTTTACCCGGAGTTTTAGTTGGGTTCGTATTTTTACCCGGAGTTTTAGTTGGGTTCGTAATTTTACCCGGACTTTTTAGTTGGGTTCGAATTTTTTACCCGGACTTTGAATTGGGTTCATAATTTTACCCGGAGTTTTAGTTGGGTTCGTAATTTTACCCGGACTTTTTAGTTGGGTTCGTATTTTTTACCCGGACTTTTAGTTGGGTTCGTAATTTTACCCGGAGTTTTAGTTGGGTTCGTAATTTTACCCGGAGTTTTAGTTGGGTTCGTAATTTTACCCGGAGTCTTGAGTTAATAGTTGGGTTCGTATTTTTACCCGGACTTTTAGTTGGGTTCGTAATTTTACCCGGAGTTTTAGTTGGGTTCGTAATTTTACCCGGAGTTTTAGTTGGGTTCGTAATTTTACCCGGAGTTTTAGTTGGGTTCGTAATTTTACCCGGAGTTTTAGTTGGGTTCGTAATTTTACCCGGAGTTTTACTTGGGTTCGTAATTTTACCCGGGGTTTTAGTTGGGTTCGTAATTTTACCCGGAGTTTTAGTTGGGTTCGTAATTTTACCCGGGCTTTTTAGTTGGGTTCGTATTTTTTACCCGGACTTTTAGTTGGGTTCGTAATTTTACCCGGAGTTTTCGTTGGGTTCGTAATTTTACCCGGAGTTTTAGTTGAGTTCGTAATTTTACCCGGAGTTTTAGTTGGGTTCGCAATTTTACCCGGACTTTTTAGTTGGGTTCGTAATTTTACCCGGACTTTTTAGTTGGGTTCGTATTTTTTACCCGGAGTTTTAGTTGGGTTCGTAATTTTACCCGGAGTTTTAGTTGGGTTCGTAATTTTACCCGGACTTTTTAGTTGGGTTCGTATTTTTTACCCGGACTTTTAGTTGGGTTCGTAATTTTACCCGGAGTTTTAGTTGGGTTCGAATTTTTTACCCGGAGTTTTAGTTGGGTTCGTATTTTTTACCCGGAGTTTTAGTTGGGTTCGTATTTTTACCCGGAGTTTTAGTTGTGTTGGTAATTTTACCCGGAGTTTTAGTTGGGTTCATATTTTTTACCCGGAGTTTTAGTTGGGTTCGTATTTTTACCCGGAGTTTTAGTTGGGTTCGTATTCTTACCCGGAGTTTTAGTTGGGTTCGTATTTTTTACCCGGACTTTTTAGTTGGGTTCGTATTTTTTACCCGGAGTTTTAGTTGGGTTCGTAATTTTACCCGGAGTTTTAGTTGGGTTCGTAATTTTACCCGGACTTTTTAGTTGTGTTGGTAATTTTACCCGGAGTTTTAGTTGGGTTCATATTTTTTACCGGACTTTTTAGTTGGGTTCGTATTTTTTACCCGGAGTTTTACTTGGGTTCGTATTTTTTACCCGGAGTTTTAGTTGGGTTCGTATTTTTACCCGGAGTTTTAGTTGGGTTCGTATTTTTACCCGGAGTTTTAGTTGGGTTCGTATTTTTTAGCCGGAGTTTTAGTTGGGTTCGTATTTTTTACCCGGAGTTTTAGTTGGGTTCGTATTTTTACCCGGAGTTTTAGTTGGGTTCGTATTTTTACCCGGAGTTTTAGTTGGGTTCGTATTTTTTACCCGGAGTTTTAGTTGGGTTCGTATTTTTACCCGGACTTTTTAGTTGGGTTCGTATTTTTTACCCGGACTTTTAGTTGGGTTCGTAATTTTACCCGGAGTTTTAGTTGGGTTCGTAATTTTACCCGGAGTTTTAGTTGGGTTCGTAATTTTACCCGGACTTTTTAGTTGGGTTCGAATTTTTTACCCGGACTTTTAGTTGGGTTCATAATTTTACCCGGAGTTTTAGTTGGGTTCGTAATTTTACCCGGACTTTTTAGTTGGGTTCGAATTTTTTACCCGGACTTTTAGTTGGGTTCATAATTTTACCCGGAGTTTTAGTTGGGTTCGTAATTTTACCCGGAGTTTTAGTTGGGTTCGTAATTTTACCTGGAGTCTTGAGTTAATAGTTGGGTTCGTATTTTTACCCGGACTTTTAGTTGGGTTCGTAATTTTACCCGGAGTTTTAGTTGGGTTCGTAATTTTACCCGGAGTTTTACTTGGGTTCGTAATTTTACCCGGAGTTTTACTTGGGTTCGTAATTTTACCCGGAGTTTTAGTTGGGTTCGTAATTTTACCCGGAGTTTTAGTTGGGTTCGTAATTTTACCCGGAGTTCTAGTTGGGTTCGTAATTTTACCCGGACTTTTTAGTTGGGTTCGTATTTTTTACCCGGACTTTTAGTTGGGTTCGTAATTTTACCCGGAGTTTTAGTTGGGTTCGTAATTTTACCCGGAGTTTTAGTTGAGTTCGTAATTTTACCCGGAGTTTTAGTTGGGTTCGTAATTTTACCCGGACTTTTTAGTTGGGTTCGTAATTTTACCCGGACCTTTTAGTTGGGTTCGTAATTTTACCCGGACTTTTTAGTTGGGTTCGTAATTTTACCCGGAGTTTTAGTTGGGTTCGTAATTTTACCCGGACTTTTTAGTTGGGTTCGAATTTTTTACCCGGACTTTTAGTTGTGTTCATAATTTTACCCGGAGTTTTAGTTGGGTTCGTAATTTTACCCGGACCTTTTAGTTGGGTTCGTATTTTGTACCCGGACTCTTAGTTGGGTTCGTAATTTTACCCGGAGTCTTGAGTTACCCGGACTTTTTAGTTGGGTTCGTATTTTTACCCGGACTTTTAGTTGGGTTCGTAATTTTACCCGGAGTTTTAGTTGGGTTCGTAATTTTACCCGGAGTTTTAGTTGGGTTCGTAATTTTACCCGGAGTTTTACTTGGGTTCGTAATTTTACCCGGAGTTTTAGTTGGGTTCGTAATTTTACCCGGACTTTTTAGTTGGGTTCGTAATTTTACCCGGACTTTTTAGTTGGGTTCGTATTTTTTACCCGGACTTTTAGTTGGGTTCGTAATTTCACCCGGAGTTTTAGTTGGGTTCGTAATTTTACCCGGAGTTTTAGTTGGGTTCGTAATTTTACCCGGAGTTTTACTTGGGTTCGTAATTTTACCCGGAGTTTTACTTGGGTTCGTAATTTTACCCGGAGTTTTAGTTGGGTTCGTAATTTTACCAGGAGTTTTAGTTGGGTTCGTAATTTTACCCGGACTTTTTAGTTGGGTTCGTATTTTTTACCCGGACTTTTAATTGGGTTCGTAAATTTACCCGGAGTTTTAGTTGGGTTCGTAATTTTACCCGGAGTTTTAGTTGAGTTCGTAATTTTACCCGGAGTTTTAGTTGCGTTCGTAATTTTACCCGGACTTTTTAGTTGGGTTCGTAATTTTACCCGGACTTTTTAGTTGGGTTCGTATTTTTTACCCGGAGTTTTAGTTGGGTTCGTAATTTTACCCGGAGTTTTAGTTGGGTTCGTAATTTTACCCGGACTTTTTAGTTGGGTTCGTATTTTTTACCCGGAGTTTTAGTTGGGTTCGTAATTTTACCCGGAGTTTTAGTTGGGTTCGTAATTTTACCCGGACTTTTTAGTTGTGTTGGTAATTTTACCCGGAGTTTTAGTTGGGTTCATATTTTTTACCGGACTTTTTAGTTGGGTTCGTATTTTTTACCCGGAGTTTTAGTTGGGTTCGTATTTTTTACCCGGAGTTTTAGTTGGGTTCGTATTTTTACCCGGAGTTTTAGTTGGGTTCGTATTTTTACCCGGAGTTTTAGTTGGGTTCGTATTTTTTACCAGGACTTTTTAGTTGGGTTAGTATTTTTGCCCGGAGTTTTAGTTGGGTTCGTATTTTTTAGCCGGAGTTTTAGTTGGGTTCGTATTTTTTACCCGGAGTTTTAGTTGGGTTCGTATTTTTACCCGGAGTTTTAGTTGGGTTCGTATTTTTACTCGGAGTTTTAGTTGGGTTCGTATTTTTTACCCGGAGTTTTAGTTGGGTTCGTATTTTTACCCGGAGTTTTAGTTGGGTTCGTAATTTTACCCGGACTTTTTAGTTGGGTTCGAATTTTTTACCCGGACTTTTAATTGGGTTCATAATTTTACCCGGAGTTTTAGTTGGGTTCGTAATTTTACCCGGACTTTTTAGTTGGGTTCGTATTTTTTACCCGGACTTTTAGTTGGGTTCGTAATTTTACCCGGAGTTTTAGTTGGGTTCGTAATTTTACCCGGAGTTTTAGTTGGGTTCGTAATTTTACCCGGAGTCTTGAGTTAATAGTTGGGTTCGTATTTTTACCCGGACTTTTAGTTGGGTTCGTAATTTTACCCGGAGTTTTAGTTGGGTTCGTAATTTTACCCGGAGTTTTAGTTGGGTTCGTAATTTTACCCGGAGTTTTACTTGGGTTCGTAATTTTACCCGGAGTTTTAGTTGGGTTCGTAATTCTACCCGGAGTTTTAGTTGGGTTCGTAATTTTACCCGGGCTTTTTAGTTGGGTTCGTATTTTTTACCCGGACTTTTAGTTGGGTTCGTAATTTTATCCGGAGTTATCGTTGGGTTCGTAATTTTACCCGGAGTTTTAGTTGAGTTCGTAATTTTACCCGGAGTTTTAGTTGGGTTCGCAATTTTACCCGGACTTTTTAGTTGGGTTCGTAATTTTACCCGGACTTTTTAGTTGGGTTCGTATTTTTTACCCGGAGTTTTAGTTGGGTTCGTAATTTTACCCGGAGTTTTAGTTGGGTTCGTAATTTTACCCGGACTTTTTAGTTGGGTTCGTATTTTTTACCCGGACTTTTAGTTGGGTTCGTAATTTTACCCGGAGTTTTAGTTGGGTTCGAATTTTTTACCCGGAGTTTTAGTTGGGTTCGTATTTTTTACCCGGAGTTTTAGTCGGGTTCGTATTTTTACCCGGAGTTTTAGTTGTGTTGGTAATTTTACCCGGAGTTTTAGTTGGGTTCATATTTTTTACCCGGAGTTTTAGTTGGGTTCGTATTTTTACCCGGAGTTTTAGTTGGGTTCGTATTTTTACCCGGAGTTTTAGTTGGGTTCGTATTTTTTACCCGGACTTTTTAGTTGGGTTCGTATTTTTTACCCGGAGTTTTAGTTGGGTTCGTAATTTTACCCGGAGTTTTAGTTGGGTTCGTAATTTTACCCGGACTTTTTAGTTGTGTTGGTAATTTTACCCGGAGTTTTAGTTGGGTTCATATTTTTTACCGGACTTTTTAGTTGGGTTCGTATTTTTTACCCGGAGTTTTAGTTGGGTTCGTATTTTTTACCCGGAGTTTTAGTTGGGTTCGTATTTTTACCCGGAGTTTTAGTTGGGTTCGTATTTTTACCCGGAGTTTTAGTTGGGTTCGTATTTTTTAGCCGGAGTTTTAGTTGGGTTCGTATTTTTTACCCGGAGTTTTAGTTGGGTTCGTATTTTTACCCGGAGTTTTAGTTGGGTTCGTATTTTTACCCGGAGTTTTAGTTGGGTTCGTATTTTTTACCCGGAGTTTTAGTTGGGTTCGTATTTTTACCCGGACTTTTTAGTTGGGTTCGTATTTTTTACCCGGACTTTTAGTTGGGTTCGTAATTTTACCCGGAGTTTTAGTTAGGTTCGTAATTTTACCCGGAGTTTTAGTTGGGTTCGTAATTTTACCCGGACTTATTAGTTGGGTTCGAATTTTTTACCCGGACTTTTAGTTGGGTTCATAATTTTACCCGGAGTTTTAGTTGGGTTCGTAATTTTACCCGGAGTTTTAGTTGTGTTGGTAATTTTACCCGGAGTTTTAGTTGGGTTCATATTTTTTACCCGGAGTTTTAGTTGGGTTCGTATTTTTACCCGGAGTTTTAGTTGGGTTCGTATTTTTACCCGGAGTTTTAGTTGGGTTCGTATTTTTACCCGGAGTTTTAGTTGGGTTCGTATTTTTTACCCGGACTTTTTAGTTGGGTTCGTATTTTTTACCCGGAGTTTTAGTTGGGTTCGTAATTTTACCCGGAGTTTTAGTTGGGTTCGTAATTTTACCCGGACTTTTTAGTTGTGTTGGTAATTTTACCCGGAGTTTTAGTTGGGTTCATATTTTTTACCGGACTTTTTAGTTGGGTTCGGATTTTTTACCCGGAGTTTTAGTTGGGTTCGTATTTTTTACCCGGAGTTTTAGTTGGGTTCGTATTTTTACCCGGAGTTTTAGTTGGGTTCGTATTTTTACCCGGAGTTTTAGTTGGGTTCGTATTTTTTAGCCGGAGTTTTAGTTGGGTTCGTATTTTTTACCCGGAGTTTTAGATGGGTTCGTATTTTTACCCGGAGTTTTAGTTGGGTTCGTATTTTTACCCGGAGTTTTAGTTGGGTTCGTATTTTTTACCCGGAGTTTTAGTTGGGTTCGTATTTTTACCCGGACTTTTTAGTTGGGTTCGTATTTTTTACCCGGACTTTTAGTTGGGTTCGTAATTTTACCCGGAGTTTTAGTTGGGTTCGTAATTTTACCCGGAGTTTTAGTTGGGTTCGTAATTTTACCCGGACTTTTTAGTTGGGTTCGAATTTTTTACCCGGACTTTTAGTTGGGTTCATAATTTTACCCGGAGTTTTAGTTGGGTTCGTAACTTTACCCGGACTTTTTAGTTGGGTTCGTATTTTTTACCCGGACTTTTAGTTGGGTTCGTAATTTTACCCGGAGTTTTAGTTGGGTTCGTAATTTTACCCGGAGTTTTAGTTGGGTTCGTAATTTTACCTGGAGTCTTGAGTTAATAGTTGGGTTCGTATTTTTACCCGGACTTTTAGTTGGGTTCGTAATTTTACCCGGAGTTTTAGTTGGGTTCGTAATTTTACCCGGAGTTTTACTTGGGTTCGTAATTTTACCCGGAGTTTTACTTGGGTTCGTAATTTTACCCGGAGTTTTAGTTGGGTTCGTAATTTTACCCGGAGTTTTAGTTGGGTTCGTAATTTTACCCGGAGTTCTAGTTGGGTTCGTAATTTTACCCGGACTTTTTAGTTGGGTTCGTATTTTTTACCCGGACTTTTAGTTGGGTTCGTAATTTTACCCGGAGTTTTAGTTGGGTTCGTAATTTTACCCGGAGTTTTAGTTGAGTTCGTAATTTTACCCGGAGTTTTAGTTGGGTTCGTAATTTTACCCGGACTTTTTAGTTGGGTTCGTAATTTTACCCGGACCTTTTAGTTGGGTTCGTAATTTTACCCGGACTTTTTAGTTGGGTTCGTAATTTTACCCGGAGTTTTAGTTGGGTTCGTAATTTTACCCGGACTTTTTAGTTGGGTTCGAATTTTTTACCCGGACTTTTAGTTGTGTTCATAATTTTACCCGGAGTTTTAGTTGGGTTCGTAATTTTACCCGGACTTTTTAGTTGGGTTCGTATTTTTACCCGGACTTTTAGTTGGGTTCGTAATTTTACCCGGAGTTTTAGTTGGGTTCGTAATTTTACCCGGAGTTTTAGTTGGGTTCGTAATTTTACCCGGAGTTTTACTTGGGTTCGTAATTTTACCCGGAGTTTTACTTGGGTTCGTAATTTTACCCGGAGTTTTAGTTGGGTTCGTAATTTTACCCGGACTTTTTAGTTGGGTTCGTAATTTTACCCGGACTTTTTAGTTGGGTTCGTATTTTTTACCCGGACTTTTAGTTGGGTTCGTAATTTCACCCGGAGTTTTAGTTGGGTTCGTAATTTTACCCGGAGTTTTAGTTGGGTTCGTAATTTTACCCGGAGTTTTACTTGGGTTCGTAATTTTACCCGGAGTTTTACTTGGGTTCGTAATTTTACCCGGAGTTTTAGTTGGGTTCGTAATTTTACCAGGAGTTTTAGTTGGGTTCGTAATTTTACCCGGACTTTTTAGTTGGGTTCGTATTTTTTACCCGGACTTTTAATTGGGTTCGTAAATTTACCCGGAGTTTTAGTTGGGTTCGTAATTTTACCCGGAGTTTTAGTTGAGTTCGTAATTTTACCCGGAGTTTTAGTTGCGTTCGTAATTTTACCCGGACTATTTAGTTGGGTTCGTAATTTTACCCGGACTTTTTAGTTGGGTTCGTATTTTTTACCCGGAGTTTTAGTTGGGTTCGTAATTTTACCCGGAGTTTTAGTTGGGTTCGTAATTTTACCCGGACTTTTTAGTTGGGTTCGTATTTTTTACCCGGACTTTTAGTTGGGTTCGCAATTTTACCCGGACTTTTTAGTTGGGTTCGTATTTTTTACCCGGAGTTTTAGTTGGGTTCGTAATTTTACCCGGAGATTTAGTTGGGTTCGTAATTTTACCCGGACTTTTTAGTTGTGTTGGTAATTTTACCCGGAGTTTTAGTTGGGTTCATATTTTTTACCGGACTTTTTAGTTGGGTTCGTATTTTTTACCCGGAGTTTTAGTTGGGTTCGTATTTTTTACCCGGAGTTTTAGTTGGGTTCGTATTTTTACCCGGAGTTTTAGTTGGGTTCGTATTTTTACCCGGAGTTTTAGTTGGGTTCGTATTTTTTACCCGGACTTTTTAGTTGGGTTAGTATTTTTGCCCGGAGTTTTAGTTGGGTTCGTATTTTTTACCCGGAGTTTTAGTTGGGTTCGTATTTTTACCCGGACTTTTTAGTTGGGTTCGTATTTTTTACCCGGACTTTTAGTTGGGTTCGTAATTTTACCCGGAGTTTTAGTTGGGTTCGTAATTTTACCCGGAGTTTTAGTTGGGTTCGTAATTTTACCCGGACTTTTTAGTTGGGTTCGAATTTTTTACCCGGACTTTTACTTGGGTTCATAATTTTACCCGGAGTTTTAGTTGGGTTCGTAATTTTACCCGGACTTTTTAGTTGGGTTCGTATTTTTTACCCGGACTTTTAGTTGGGTTCGTAATTTTACCCGGAGTTTTAGTTGGGTTCGTAATTTTACCCGGAGTTTTAGTTGGGTTCGTAATTTTACCTGGAGTCTTGAGTTAATAGTTGGGTTCGTATTTTTACCCGGACTTTTAGTTGGGTTCGTAATTTTACCCGGAGTTTTAGTTGGGTTCGTAATTTTACCCGGAGTTTTACTTGGGTTCGTAATTTTACCCGGAGTTTTACTTGGGTTCGTAATTTTACCCGGAGTTTTAGTTGGGTTCGTAATTTTACCCGGAGTTTTAGTTGGGTTCGTAATTTTACCCGGAGTTCTAGTTGGGTTCGTAATTTTACCCGGACTTTTTAGTTGGGTTCGTATTTTTTACCCGGACTTTTAGTTGGGTTCGTAATTTTACCCGGAGTTTTAGTTGGGTTCGTAATTTTACCAGGAGTTTTAGTTGAGTTCGTAATTTTACCCGGAGTTTTAGTTGGGTTCGTAATTTTACCCGGACTTTTTAGTTGGGTTCGTAATTTTACCCGGACCTTTTAGTTGGGTTCGTAATTTTACCCGGACTTTTTAGTTGGGTTCGTAATTTTACCCGGAGTTTTAGTTGTGTTCGTAATTTTACCCGGACTTTTTAGTTGGGTTCGAATTTTTTACCCGGACTTTTAGTTGTGTTCATAATTTTACCCGGAGTTTTAGTTGGGTTCGTAATTTTACCCGGACCTTTTAGTTGGGTTCGTATTTTGTACTCGGACTCTTAGTTGGGTTCGTAATTTTACCCGGAGTCTTGAGTTACCCGGACTTTTTAGTTGGGTTCGTATTTTTACCCGGACTTTTAGTTGGGTTCGTAATTTTACCCGGAGTTTTAGTTGGGTTCGTAATTTTACCCGGAGTTTTAGTTGGGTTCGTAATTTTACCCGGAGTTTTACTTGGGTTCGTAATTTTACCCGGAGTTTTACTTGGGTTCGTAATTTTACCCGGAGTTTTAGTTGGGTTCGTAATTTTACCCGGACTTTTTAGTTGGGTTCGTAATTTTACCCGGAGTTTTAGTTGGGTTCGTATTTTTTACCCGGAGTTTTAGTTGGGTTCGTATTTTTACCCGGAGTTTTAGTTGGGTTCGTATTTTTACCCGGAGTTTTAGTTGGGTTCGTATTTTTTACCCGGACTTTTTAGTTGGGTTAGTATTTTTGCCCGGAGTTTTAGTTGGGTTCGTATTTTTTAGCCGGAGTTTTAGTTGGGTTCGTATTTTTTACCCGGAGTTTTAGTTGGGTTCGTATTTTTACCCGGAGTTTTAGTTGGGTTCGTATTTTTACTCGGAGTTTTAGTTGGGTTCGTATTTTTTACCCGGAGTTTTAGTTGGGTTCGTATTTTTACCCGGAGTTTTAGTTGGGTTCGTAATTTTACCCGGACTTTTTAGTTGGGTTCGAATTTTTTACCCGGACTTTTAATTGGGTTCATAATTTTACCCGGAGTTTTAGTTGGGTTCGTAATTTTACCCGGACTTTTTAGTTGGGTTCGTATTTTTTACCCGGACTTTTTAGTTGGGTTCGTATTTTTTACCCGGACTTTTAATTGGGTTCGTAAATTTACCCGGAGTTTTAGTTGGGTTCGTAATTTTACCCGGAGTTTTAGTTGAGTTCGTAATTTTACCCGGAGTTTTAGTTGCGTTCGTAATTTTACCCGGACTATTTAGTTGGGTTCGTAATTTTACCCGGACTTTTTAGTTGGGTTCGTATTTTTTACCCGGAGTTTTAGTTGGGTTCGTAATTTTACCCGGAGTTTTAGTTGGGTTCGTAATTTTACCCGGACTTTTTAGTTGGGTTCGTATTTTTTACCCGGAGTTTTAGTTGGGTTCGTATTTTTACCCGGAGTTTTAGTTGGGTTCGTATTTTTACCCGGACTTTTTAGTTGGGTTCGAATTTTTTACCCGGACTTTTAATTGGGTTCATAATTTTACCCGGAGTTTTAGTTGGGTTCGTAATTTTACCCGGACTTTTTAGTTGGGTTCGTATTTTTTACCCGGACTTTTAGTTGGGTTCGTAATTTTACCCGGAGTTTTAGTTGGGTTCGTAATTTTACCCGGAGTTTTAGTTGGGTTCGTAATTTTACCCGGAGTCTTGAGTTAATAGTTGGGTTCGTATTTTTACCCGGACTTTTAGTTGGGTTCGTAATTTTACCCGGAGTTTTAGTTGGGTTCGTAATTTTACCCGGAGTTTTAGTTGGGTTCGTAATTTTACCCGGAGTTTTACTTGGGTTCGTAATTTTACCCGGAGTTTTACTTGGGTTCGTAATTTTACCCGGAGTTTTAGTTGGGTTCGTAATTTTACCCGGAGTTTTAGTTGGGTTCGTAATTTTACCCGGGCTTTTTAGTTGGGTTCGTATTTTTTACCCGGACTTTTAGTTGGGTTCGTAATTTTATCCGGAGTTTTCGTTGGGTTCGTAATTTTACCCGGAGTTTTAGTTGAGTTCGTAATTTTACCCGGAGTTTTAGTTGGGTTCGCAATTTTACCCGGACTTTTTAGTTGGGTTCGTAATTTTACCCGGACTTTTTAGTTGGGTTCGTATTTTTTACCCGGAGTTTTAGTTGGGTTCGTAATTTTACCCGGAGTTTTAGTTGGGTTCGTAATTTTACCCGGACTTTTTAGTTGGGTTCGTATTTTTTACCCGGACTTTTAGTTGGGTTCGTAATTTTACCCGGAGTTTTAGTTGGGTTCGAATTCTTTACCCGGAGTTTTAGTTGGGTTCGTATTTTTTACCCGGAGTTTTAGTTGGGTTCGTATTTTTACCCGGAGTTTTAGTTGTGTTGGTAATTTTACCCGGAGTTTTAGTTGGGTTCATATTTTTTACCCGGAGTTTTAGTTGGGTTCGTATTTTTACCCGGAGTTTTAGTTGGGTTCGTATTTTTACCCGGAGTTTTAGTTGGGTTCGTAATTTTACCCGGAGTTTTAGTTGGGTTCGTAATTTTACCCGGACTTTTTAGTTGTGTTGGTAATTTTACCCGGAGTTTTAGTTGGGTTCGTATTTTTTACCCGGAGTTTTAGTTGGGTTCGTATTTTTTACCCGGAGTTTTAGTTGGGTTCGTATTTTTACCCGGAGTTTTAGTTGGGTTCGTAGTTTTACCCGGAGTTTTAGTTGGGTTCGTATTTTTTAGCCGGAGTTTTAGTTGGGTTCGTATTTTTTACCCGGAGTTTTAGTTGGGTTCGTATTTTTACCCGGAGTTTTAGTTGGGTTCGTATTTTTACTCGGAGTTTTAGTTGGGTTCGTATTTTTTACCCGGAGTTTTAGTTGGGTTCGTATTTTTACCCGGAGTTTTAGTTGGGTTCGTAATTTTACCCGGACTTTTTAGTTGGGTTCGAATTTTTTACCCGGACTTTTAATTGGGTTCATAATTTTACCCGGAGTTTTAGTTGGGTTCGTAATTTTACCCGGACTTTTTAGTTGGGTTCGTATTTTTTACCCGGACTTTTAGTTGGGTTCGTAATTTTACCCGGAGTTTTAGTTGGGTTCGTAATTTTACCCGGAGTTTTAGTTGGGTTCGTAATTTTACCCGGAGTCTTGAGTTAATAGTTGGGTTCGTATTTTTACCCGGACTTTTAGTTGGGTTCGTAATTTTACCCGGAGTTTTAGTTGGGTTCGTAATTTTACCCGGAGTTTTAGTTGGGTTCGTAATTTTACCCGGAGTTTTACTTGGGTTCGTAATTTTACCCGGAGTTTTACTTGGGTTCGTAATTTTACCCGGAGTTTTAGTTGGGTTCGTAATTTTACCCGGAGTTTTAGTTGGGTTCGTAATTTTACCCGGGCTTTTTAGTTGGGTTCGTATTTTTTACCCGGACTTTTAGTTGGGTTCGTAATTTTATCCGGAGTTTTCGTTGGGTTCGTAATTTTACCCGGAGTTTTAGTTGAGTTCGTAATTTTACCCGGAGTTTTAGTTGGGTTCGCAATTTTACCCGGACTTTTTAGTTGGGTTCGTAATTTTACCCGGACTTTTTAGTTGGGTTCGTATTTTTTACCCGGAGTTTTAGTTGGGTTCGTAATTTTACCCGGAGTTTTAGTTGGGTTCGTAATTTTACCCGGACTTTTTAGTTGGGTTCGTATTTTTTACCCGGACTTTTAGTTGGGTTCGTAATTTTACCCGGAGTTTTAGTTGGGTTCGAATTCTTTACCCGGAGTTTTAGTTGGGTTCGTATTTTTTACCCGGAGTTTTAGTTGGGTTCGTATTTTTACCCGGAGTTTTAGTTGTGTTGGTAATTTTACCCGGAGTTTTAGTTGGGTTCATATTTTTTACCCGGAGTTTTAGTTGGGTTCGTATTTTTACCCGGAGTTTTAGTTGGGTTCGTATTTTTACCCGGAGTTTTAGTTGGGTTCGTATTTTTTACCCGGACTTTTTAGTTGGGTTCGTATTTTTTACCCGGAGTTTTAGTTGGGTTCGTAATTTTACCCGGAGTTTTAGTTGGGTTCGTAATTTTACCCGGACTTTTTAGTTGTGTTGGTAATTTTACCCGGAGTTTTAGTTGGGTTCGTATTTTTTACCCGGAGTTTTAGTTGGGTTCGTATTTTTTACCCGGAGTTTTAGTTGGGTTCGTATTTTTACCCGGAGTTTTAGTTGGGTTCGTATTTTTACCCGGAGTTTTAGTTGGGTTCGTATTTTTTAGCCGGAGTTTTAGTTGGGTTCGTATTTTTTACCCGGAGTTTTAGTTGGGTTCGTATTTTTACCCGGAGTTTTAGTTGGGTTCGTATTTTTACCCGGAGTTTTAGTTGGGTTCGTATTTTTTACCCGGAGTTTTAGTTGGGTTCGTATTTTTACCCGGACTTTTTAGTTGGGTTCGTATTTTTTACCCGGACTTTTAGTTGGGTTCGTAATTTTACCCGGAGTTTTAGTTGGGTTCGTAATTTTACCCGGAGTTTTAGTTGGGTTCGTAATTTTACCCGGACTTTTTAGTTGGGTTCGAATTCTTTACCCGGACTTTTAGTTGGGTTCATAATTTTACCCGGAGTTTTAGTTGGGTTCGTAATTTTACCCGGACTTTTTAGTTGGGTTCGTATTTTTTACCCGGACTTTTAGTTGGGTTCGTAATTTTACCCGGAGTTTTAGTTGGGTTCGTAATTTTACCCGGAGTTTTAGTTGGGTTCGTAATTTTACCTGGAGTCTTGAGTTAATAGTTGGGTTCGTATTTTTACCCGGACTTTTAGTTGGGTTCGTAATTTTACCCGGAGTTTTAGTTGGGTTCGTAATTTTACCCGGAGTTTTACTTGGGTTCGTAATTTTACCCGGAGTTTTACTTGGGTTCGTAATTTTACCCGGAGTTTTAGTTGGGTTCGTAATTTTACCCGGAGTTTTAGTTGGGTTCGTAATTTTACCCGGAGTTTTAGTTGGGTTCGTAATTTTACCCGGACTTTTTAGTTGGGTTCGTATTTTTTACCCGGACTTTTAGTTGGGTTCGTAATTTTACCCGGAGTTTTAGTTGGGTTCGTAATTTTACCCGGAGTTTTAGTTGAGTTCGTAATTTTACCCGGAGTTTTAGTTGGGTTCGTAATTTTACCCGGACTTTTTAGTTGGGTTCGTAATTTTACCCGGACCTTTTAGTTGGGTTCGTAATTTTACCCGTACTTTTTAGTTGGGTTCGTAATTTTACCCGGAGTTTTAGTTGGGTTCGTAATTTTACCCGGACTTTTTAGTTGGGTTCGAATTTTTTACCCGGACTTTTAGTTGTGTTCATAATTTTACCCGGAGTTTTAGTTGGGTTCGTAATTTTACCCGGACCTTTTAGTTGGGTTCGTATTTTGTACCCGGACTCTTAGTTGGGTTCGTAATTTTACCCGGAGTCTTGAGTTACCCGGACTTTTTAGTTGGGTTCGTATTTTTACCCGGACTTTTAGTTGGGTTCGTAATTTTACCCGGAGTTTTAGTTGGGTTCGTAATTTTACCCGGAGTTTTAGTTGGGTTCGTAATTTTACCCGGAGTTTTACTTGGGTTCGTAATTTTACCCGGAGTTTTACTTGGGTTCGTAATTTTACCCGGAGTTTTAGTTGGGTTCGTAATTTTACCCGGACTTTTTAGTTGGGTTCGTAATTTTACCCGGACTTTTTAGTTGGGTTCGTATTTTTTACCCGGACTTTTAGTTGGGTTCGTAATTTCACCCGGAGTTTTAGTTGGGTTCGTAATTTTACCCGGAGTTTTAGTTGGGTTCGTAATTTTACCCGGAGTTTTACTTGGGTTCGTAATTTTACCCGGAGTTTTACTTGGGTTCGTAATTTTACCCGGAGTTTTAGTTGGGTTCGTAATTTTACCAGGAGTTTTAGTTGGGTTCGTAATTTTACCCGGACTTTTTAGTTGGGTTCGTATTTTTTACCCGGACTTTTAATTGGGGTCGTAAATTTACCCGGAGTTTTAGTTGGGTTCGTAATTTTACCCGGAGTTTTAGTTGAGTTCGTAATTTTACCCGGAGTTTTAGTTGGGTTCGTAATTTTACCCGGACTTTTTAGTTGGGTTCGTAACTTTACCCGGACTTTTTAGTTGGGTTCGTATTTTTTACCCGGAGTTTTAGTTGGGTTCGTAATTTTACCCGGAGTTTTAGTTGGGTTCGTAATTTTACCCGGACTTTTTAGTTGGGTTCGTATTTTTTACCCGGACTTTTAGTTGGGTTCGTAATTTTACCCGGAGTTTTAGTTGGGTTCGAATTTTTTACCCGGAGTTTTAGTTGGGTTCGTATTTTTTACCCGGAGTTTTAGTTGGGATCGTATTTTTACCCGGAGTTTTAGTTGTGTTGGTAATTTTACCTGGAGTTTTAGTTGGGTTCATATTTTTTACCCGGAGTTTTAGTTGGGTTCGTATTTTTACCCGGAGTTTTAGTTGGGTTCGTATTTTTACCCGGAGTTTTGGTTGGGTTCGTAATTTTACCCGGAGTTTTAGTTGAGTTCGTAATTTTACCCGGAGTTTTAGTTGGGTTAGTAATTTTACCCGGACTTTTTATTTGGGTTCGTAATTTTACCCGGACTTTTTAGTTGGGTTCGTAATTTTACCCGGAGTTTTAGTTGGGTTCGTAATTTTACCCGGAGTTTTACTTGGGTTCGTAATTTTATCCGGACTTTTTAGTTGGGTTCGTATTTTTTACCCGGACTTTTAGTTGGGTTCGTAATTTTACCCGGAGTTTTAGTTGGGTTCGTAATTTTACCCGGAGTTTTAGTTGGGTTCGTAATTTTACCCGGAGTTTTACTTGGGTTCGTAATTTTACCCGGAGTTTTACTTGGGTTCGTAATTTTACCCGGAGTTTTAGTTGGGTTCGTAATTTTACCCGGAGTTTTAGTTGGGTTCGTAATTTTACCCGGACTTTTTAGTTGGGTTCGTATTTTTTACCCAGACTTTTAGGTGGGTTCGTAATTTTACCCGGAGTTTTAGTTGGGTTCGTAATTTTACCCGGAGTTTCACTTGGGTTCGTAATTTTACCCGGACTTTTTAGTTGGGTTCGTATTTTTACCCGGACTTTTAGTTGGGTTCGTAATTTTACCCGGACTTTTTAGTTGGGTTCGTATTTTTTACCCGGACTTTTAGTTGGGTTCGTAATTTTACCCGGAGTTTTAGTTGGGTTCGTAATTTTACCCGGAGTTTTACTTGGGTTCGTAATTTTACCCGGACTTTTTAGTTGGGTTCGTATTTTTTACCCGGAGTTTTAGTTGGGTTCGTAATTTTACCCGGACTTTTTAGTTGGGTTCGTATTTTTTACCCGGACTTTTAGTTGGGTTCGTAATTGTACCCGGAGTTTTAGTTGGGTTCGTAATTTTACCCGGAGTTTTAGTTGGGTTCGTAATTTTACCCGGAGTCTTGAGTTAATAGTTGGGTTCGTATTTTTACCCTGACTTTTAGTTGGGTTCGTAATTTTACCCGGAGTTTTAGTTTGGTTCGTAATTTTACCCGGAGTTTTAGTTGGGTTCGTAATTTTACCCGGAGTTTTACTTGGGTTCGTAATTTTACCCGGAGTTTTACTTGGGTTCGTAATTTTACCCGGAGTTTTAGTTGGGTTCGTAATTTTACCCGGAGTTTTAGTTGGGTTCGTAATTTTACCCGGACTTTTTAGTTGGGTTCGTATTTTTTACCCGGACTTTTAGTTGGGTTCGTAATTTTACCCGGAGTTTTAGTTGGGTTCGTAATTTTACCCGGAGTTTTAGTTGAGTTCGTAATTTTACCCGGAGTTTTAGTTGGGTTCGTAATTTTACCCGGACTTTTTAGTTGGGTTCGTAATTTTACCCGGACTTTTTAGTTGGGTTCGTATTTTTTACCCGGAGTTTTAGTTGGGTTCGTAATTTTACCCGGAGTTTTAGTTGGGTTCGTAATTTTACCCGGACTTTTTAGTTGGGTTCGTATTTTTTACCCGGACTTTTAGTTGGGTTCGTAATTTTACCCGGAGTTTTAGTTGGGTTCGAATTTTTTACCCGGAGTTTTGGATGGGATCGTATTTTTTACCCGGAGTTTTAGTTGGGTTCGTATTTTTACCCGGAGTTTTAGTTGTGTTGGTAATTTTACCCGGAGTTTTAGTTGGGTTCATATTTTTTACCCGGAGTTTTAGTTGCGTTCGTATTTTTACCCGGAGTTTTAGTTGGGTTCGTATTTTTACCCGGAGTTTTAGTTGGGTTCGTAATTTTACCCGGAGTTTTAGTTGAGTTCGTAATTTTACCCGGAGTTTTAGTTGGGTTAGTAATTTTACCCGGACTTTTTATTTGGGTTCGTAATTTTACCCGGACTTTTTAGTTGGGTTCGTAATTTTACCCGGAGTTTTAGTTGGGTTCGTAATTTTACCCGGAGTTTTACTTGGGTTCGTAATTTTATCCGGACTTTTTAGTTGGGTTCGTATTTTTTACCCGGACTTTTAGTTGGGTTCGTAATTTTACCCGGAGTTTTAGTTGGGTTCGTAATTTTACCCGGAGTTTTAGTTGGGTTCGTAATTTTACCCGGAGTTTTACTTGGGTTCGTAATTTTACCCGGAGTTTTACTTGGGTTCGTAATTTTACCCGGAGTTTTAGTTGGGTTCGTAATTTTACCCGGAGTTTTAGTTGGGTTCGTAATTTTACCCGGACTTTTAAGTTGGGTTCGTATTTTTTACCCGGACTTTTAGTTGGGTTCGTAATTTTACCCGGAGTTTTAGTTGGGTTCGTAATTTTACCCGGAGTTTTAGTTGAGTTCGTAATTTTACCCGGAGTTTTAGTTGGGTTCGTAATTTTACCCGGACTTTTTAGTTGGGTTCGTAATTTTACCCGGACTTTTTAGTTGGGTTCGTAATTTTACCCGGACTTTTTAGTTGGGTTCGTAATTTTACCCGGAGTTTTAGTTGGGTTCGTAATTTTACCCGGACTTTTTAGTTGGGTTCGAATTTTTTACCCGGACTTTTAGTTGTGTTCATAATTTTACCCGGAGTTTTAGGTGGGTTCGTAATTTTACCCGGACCTTTTAGTTGGGTTCGCATTTTGTACCCGGACTTTTAGTTGGGTTCGTAATTTTACCCGGAGTTTTAGTTGGGTTCGTAATTTTACCCGGAGTTTTAGTTGGGTTCGTAATTTTACCCGGAGTCTTGAGTTACCCGGACTTTTTAGTTGGGTTCGTATTTTTACCCGGACTTTTAGTTGGGTTCGTAATTTTACCCGGAGTTTTAGTTGGGTTCGTAATTTTACCCGGAGTTTTAGTTGGGTTCGTAATTTTACCCGGAGTTTTACTTGGGTTCGTAATTTTACCCGGAGTTTTACTTGGGTTCGTAATTTTACCCGGAGTTTTAGTTGGGTTCGTAATTTTACCCGGACTTTTTAGTTGGGTTCGTAATTTTACACGGACTTTTTAGTTGGGTTCGTATTTTTTACCCGGACTTTTAGTTGGGTTCGTAAGTTTACCCGGAGTTTTAGTTGGGTTCGTAATTTTACCCGGAGTTTTAGTCGGGTTCGTAATTTTACCCGGAGTCTTGAGTTAATAGTTGGGTTAGTATTTTTACCCGGACTTTTAGTTGGGTTCGTAATTTTACCCGGAGTTTTAGTTGGGTTCGTAATTTTACCCGGAGTTTTAGTTGGGTTCGTAATGTTACCGCCCACTCCACACATGACTGTGCGGAGCCGGTATAAAAAGAAAGTGAATAAAATATTAATAAGTCGGTAGTCTAGGGTATTTCACAAATAACGCATATTCTGGTTTAAATACTATATTATATAAAATAATCCTTAAAACTAATTAACAATTGTAGAATACTTACATTGTCTTATAACTTTGTTCACACCCAACAATTATAGTTCTAAACTTGACAGTGTCTTAACATCGATTGATTCCCGATAATGGCGTTGTTAATAATGTGGGTATTTCTGCATAGTTGCAGAAACAAGAGTTTGCAGTTCGGCAAAATATAAAATATACAGGAGGTGCAATACCGTTTGTTACAATGCACCCCCCTTTAAAAAAAGGTGTTACTTTGAAAGTAATAGCTTTTTCCAAAAGAGCAAGGTACAGTATGGTCGCAACAAACAACAAAATTGACTTCAACAACACAATATTCACCCTATTAGTTTAGTCTTCTTGCCTAGGGTTTTTGATGTGGACATTGCAGCGTTTCTTTCATAGCCCATGTACTGCTATTGGTTTGGCGCCAGCTACTGATGCATGTTTGTTCTTCTTCTGGGTCAATTAACTCGTATGATTCTGCATACAGCGAGGTAATGAGTAATTTGATAATGTCAATACTAATTTCTTCTTTCAGGTTGAAGTGCTTACGGTTGTTGTGTCGTCACTTGCGCTGGCGGTTTGCCGATTTTCAGTTATTGGAGTCGGTCTTTTCTTTTTTTCCATTTGCTATCACCTTTTCTTGGTTTTCGTACCTCCAGACTCAGGTATATTATTCGTTATTCGAAATTAGTTGATTTCGATTTTTTCCCAATGTTTTTTTTTGTGTTTTTCTTCAGTTGTTGCTGTTGTTTCACTCTGGTCTCACAACGTTCCTTTCTTGGCATAATTCTTCTTTTCGCAAGGTGTGAATATTGTTTTTTTTTTTCATTAACGCTAAAAGCAACCAGACCATACCTTCTCAAGTCAACAAAAATATCTGATATCCTCACAAAATTACGAAATAAACTCTACCTATCCAATTAATTACATCTACTAAAGAAAGTTGAAATGATAATATTATTGGAATATTCCAACCAACTAGTAATAATTAATTATCCCTACTTATTCCCTGTTCAAAAAAATAACATTCTAATCTACTTATAACTATACATTACATTTAAGAAATGTCGACTACGTAGTTATATCCTCTCAATTACAATTTTTGGATATAACGCTGGTGCAGAAGCTGACGTGCTTGCCTGCTCAACTATAGGTGCAGTCGGGATGACTTGCACAATCGGTGTTGTTTCCACTTCCTCCTCTGGTTAGGTTTGAGCATTATGGTACTGTTGGGTCAGTACCCAAGATGTTAGCACAGACCATAGGCTCGCCAACATTGCAAATCCCCAGCCTCTGGTTTTGTAAATAGACAGCCCATTGAAGAATACACCTATAACATATTTAATCATTATAAATATTATGTGGATGCCTAATATGCCCGAAGTATACATGCCAATGTCAACAAACCATCCCCACATGTAGCTAAGTGTACTTCGTGCAATTTTCTTAATTTCGCTATGATTAAAAAGGTTTGCTAGATCAAAATCATCGGTGCTTGTAGTATACCCCGTTACTTTGCGGGTTATATAATTTGTGAGTGCTCGACGTTCCGTACCAAAAATAAAATTATGTTGAACTTTTTCAATTTCACTTTGGGTATATAGACCTCCGCTACCTAGATTTTTTATAGTTTTAAAGTTAAGGTCGATACTCACCTGCGGGGTTAAAATTGTAGGTTCAATATTAGTTACAGAATTTGGACTGAACCCGATCCAACTACCGCTGATTTTATATATGGGAGGTATAACCCCTGTGCAATCAATTTCTTCTGCATGCTTCTGGACTACGTGTGTAATGGGTTGCATAAACATACTTTCATTGTTTACTGTTATAGGCAATTCGTTAAAGCATTTAGTGGTACGCCTAATCTCTGCTACTTTTGGAACGCATTTCATGATATATAGTACTTCCCCAAAAACTCTACCTACATACCCTGGTTCACTTTTAATAATTGTTGTGAGAGCATCAGAAGCTAATGGAGCTAAGAGCAACCTATTTCTAATAATTTCTCGTTGAAGTAAACATTTTCTATGAATCAATTGAGAATAAATATGATACGTATTTAATTTGGAAGAAATTTCGACATACATGAATTTTGAGTTTACATAAGCCATTAAATTCACATTACTATATGCGATTGTATTGGTTTCTATGTACGGACTTGTTTGTTTCCTTACAATTAATCTTGGATGTTCGGTAACCCAGCACTCCCGATTGCAAAAAAATCCCTTTTTAATCATAGTCAAAGCGAATACCCTTTCACCTTCCTCCACTACAAGATATTTTTGTGTTGCTTTAGTGTTATTGATATGGATTACTGTTGCCTTACCCTGGTATATGATACTTAGCCCTACACATTCGTTGTTATTGGTTGTTGCCCATGTAGTCTCTCCAATGTCCGGATCCATACAGTAGCCTTCCAAGAATGGACACGTGACTCCGCTAGTCAGGCTAATTTCCCCAGTCTCCAGTCTCGCACTGGTCCAGTATGAATGGATCTTGATGGTGACACTTGAGCTTACCACGACATCTGCATTTATATTTAGCTTACCCGGCTTGTATTCTATTTCAAAATCATATTCCGCTAGCGTTAGAGCCCATCTGGCTAGCCTAGACGATGGATCCTTGATCGAAAACAGCCACTTCAATGACCGATGATCGGTGATGACTTTGAACCTTCTGCCATACAGGTAGCATCTGTAGAATTTCACCCCCCATAGGACTCCGAGGCACTCACGTTCGGTCGTGCTATAATTCACCTCGGCCTTGTTGAGTTGTCTGCTAGCAAATGCAATGGGTCGTTCTTTACCCCCAATCTGTTGACTCAATATAGCTCCGATTGCATGTCCCGACGCATCCGTGGTCAGAATAAATTCCTTGCTGAAATCAGGATACTGTAAAATGGTGTTATGACATAAGGCATTTTTCAAATATTGAAATGAGCGTTCTTGCTGCTCCGTCCATATAAAATCACAATCCTTTTTTGTTAACTCTGTTAAATTTTTAGAATAATATGCAAATTCCGGGATGAACCTTCTATAGAAACCTACTAGTCCAAGAAATGCTCGCACCTCCTTTATGTTCCTTGGTTGTGGATAGTTCTGTATAGTGCTGATTTTCTCTGGGTCGGGTTTAACTCCTTTGTTTGACACTATATGACCCAGATATTTTGTTTCATTTAATAAGAATTTACACTTACTTGGCTTGAGTTTTAGATTTGCCTCTCTAATACGGTTAAATATGCTCCTCAGACGGTTTAGGTGGTCGTTAATATCTTCTTTATTGTAAACAATAACGTCATCCAAGTAAACGAAACATTGCTCACCTGTTAGTCCTGATAGCACTGTATTCATCAGTCTTTGGAATGTACTCGGCGCATTCACCAATCCGAAAGGCATTTTCTTACAATGATAATGTCCATCTGGCGTGCTGAACCCTGTCTTCTCTCTGTCCCTTTCGTCAATCGAGACCTGCCAATATCCAGCGGCCATGTCGAGGGTGCTGAATAACGTTGCATTTCCTAACTGATCCAATGTTTCCTGCATGTTTGGTAAAGGGAAGTAGTCCCGTTTGGTAACAGTATTCAATCCTCGGAAATCTATACATATCCGTATAGCATCCTCCCCTGTTTCACTCTTCTTCGGTACTATTACCACAGGAGCCGACCATGGTGATTGTGATGGTGCAATGATATCGTCCTCCAACATCTTCTTTATATTTTTCTTTAGCACTTCTCTTTGGCTGTGAGGTACTCGGTACGGTGCTTTAGAAATTGGAGGGACGTCCTCGGTGATAATCCGGTGCTTAACTCCTTTGGCAACTCCTAAACTGGTTCCTTCAAATAGAAAAATATCTTTAAACTCATGTATTAAATCTAATAATTTCTGCTTTTCCTCTCCCCTAAGATGCTCTAAATCAAAGTATTCGTGTAATAACTTCGGCGTAACATTATTTATCTGCCTGGTATTAATCTTACCGTTTTCTTTTATCCCATTATTTTCTCTCCCTGTAGTTACTTCTTTACAGTCTGCTGTATAAGAATTCCCTTGTAAAATTTCTCCATACCCAACACATAATTTTTTTGGCACTTTCAGTGGTTTTCCTGTAACATTTATCAATCTTACCGGTATCTCGTTATTTTCGTTAACCGATGCCACTATTCTTGCGCTCATGATCCCATATATCATGGTATCAACTGGTTCCACGAGGATGTCTGTTCCAGGGTCGACTCCCGGATGTATGGCTTGGCATACTACTTCTGAACGAGCAGGTACTAACAATTCTTCCTTCAGTAGAACAGGACGGGGACCAACCGCTTGTTCTTGACTACAATTCACCCTTGGTCCTGGTGAATGTAATCCATTCCTAGTAACTTTCATACCTGTTGTTTGTTTCGTATTTATTGATAAACACGAAACCTCCTCTTTGTGTTTATCCTTCTGGATTCCAGTGGATCTTGCCCTAAAATTATTATCACCCTGTGCACCTTTGTCCATTGTCAGACAAAATGCGTCCCTTTCTTGTACTGGAACCATAGACGCTATATTTATCTTTACGCCTCCAACTAAAATATAACCAAATTTGAAATTCATTACGCAATTATATTTCTCCAAGAAATCCATTCCTAGAAGACCATCTGCGTCGAATGGTAGATCATCGCATATTGTTGTCACTACTGGAAATTCTCTACCTTCTAAACAAAATATTATATTAGTTTGTCCTATACTAGCAATTTCATTACCTGTAATTCCCCTTAATATTACGCTTGAATTATTTAAAGGCGTATTATTTACACAATATCTCTTAAGAATTGTTATTGGTGAACCTGTGTCCACTATTAATTTTAACTTACGGCTACCCAATTCTGCTATAATAATGCAATTATCCTTAGTTTCTATACTAGTATGTGGAATCAAAACATTATTTTCTACGTATGCCCCATTGTTACCTAATTTTATCCCTTGAAATTGGAGCTCATTCAAGGTTTGTTCCTGTTTAAACGTGGATTATTATGATGCGCATTTTGGTTATATGACCCCTTTTTAAAATATCTCTGCTGAGTATTTTTTCTACCGGGAAAATTATAATCTTGTTGATTTTCGGATGATGGGGTTTGCACTGTATTATTCTTATATTGTGACTGACCTCGGTATGGTTGTTTGTTTTTGTCATTGAACCCGTTTCTGTAATAAGTATTTTTCCCACCGTTAGCATTATTATAATTGTCCCGCGACGTACCCGGTCGCGAATTATTTTGCGAGCGCTGCATATTATACGAATGTCTATTTTTCGTTCTACACTCCGCGGCTTCATGACCTGGTTTTAAACAATATCTGCAAACAACTCGATTTTGACAATCCGAAGCAAAATGACCCGTTTTATAACAACGGTAGCATTGTACATTATTTTGCATTCTAGGTGATACAGTACAAACATTTGAAAATTTTGTATTAAGATTAAACATCATTTGATTCAACTCCTCTTGCTGAGCAATTTCGGCAGCAGTATCGATATCGACTTCTTTTTCGCGAGCTAATGTTAATCCTATACTCCGTTGAATTTCCGGTTTTAACCCCATTTTAAATTGATTCAAAATTAAATCGCTATTCTTCTTAATAATTCCCTCCATTTGACTCTCACTAGCATTAGTTAAGTCGTCTGTCAACATATCTTGTCCCAAAAGTTTTAAACGCGTTAAAAATTCGCTGACTGATTCACCACGATTTTGCTTACACTGTAAAAGTTGAAATTGTGACGCGCCCGGTATTTTCGATGGAGAAAACTTTCCCATTAATTTTTGTTTGAACTCTTTATATGTTATACTTTTTGACAAACTACCTTCACTTCTATAAAAATCATATGCCTGTCCCGTTAATTTGCATTTCACAATCTTTAATAATGTGTCGTCGTCAATGTCCTCAAGTTGCGCCCTTTGGTCTAACCGCTCAAAATAGTATTTCACGTTTTGTTTTCCCGAAAAATCCTCTATACTATTTAAAATACCCCCGAACGAAATTTTCGGTACCTGGATAGTAACCTTTGCTTCCTGCTGGTCAACCATAATGACTCAAGGTTAAAATTAAACGCACCCAAAAAAAAAAATTAAACCCAAAACTCAAAAATAAAAATTAACTAAGCCCTTTTTGAGATAATTCCTATAGTCGTAAGTATACCTGGCATTGTTGTAAAGTGCAGTAACCCATAGTATAGCTTACGCCTGCAGTGTACGTGTCACATTACAATTCCACGCGTCCGACGTGTATGGTACGTGTCAATTAGCTGACGTAACTACGTACTTTTGGGAATATACAGGAAATCAAAATCGCTCTCAAAATTTGCATATTTGTAAAACCACCCTAAAATAGCCTTTGCCGCTGCCACCAATGTTACCGCCCACTCCACACATGACTGTGCGGAGCCGGTATAAAAAGAAAGTGAATAAAATATTAATAAGTCGGTAGTCTAGGGTATTTCACAAATAACGCATATTCTGGTTTAAATACTATATTATATAAAATAATCTTTAAAACTAATTAACAATTGTAGAATACTTACATTGTCTTATAACTTTGTTCACACCCAACAATTATAGTTCTAAACTTGACAGTGTCTTAACATCGATTGATTCCCGATAATGGCGTTGTTAATAATGTGGGTATTTCTGCATAGTTGCAGAAACAAGAGTTTGCAGTTCGGCAAAATATAAAATATACAGGAGGTGCAATACCGTTTGTTACAATGCACCCCCCTTTAATCCCACCGCTGCCACCAATGTTACCGCCCACTCCACACATGACTGTGCGGAGCCGGTATAAAAAGAAAGTGAATAAAATATTAATAAGTCGGTAGTCTAGGGTATTTCACAAATAACGCATATTCTGGTTTAAATACTATATTATATAAAATAATCCTTAAAACTAATTAACAATTGTAGAATACTTACATTGTCTTATAACTTTGTTCACACCCAACAATTATAGTTCTAAACTTGACAGTGTCTTAACATCGATTGATTCCCGATAATGGCGTTGTTAATAATGTGGGTATTTCTGCATAGTTGCAGAAACAAGAGTTTGCAGTTCGGCAAAATATAAAATATACAGGAGGTGCAATACCGTTTGTTACAGTAATTTTACCCGGAGTTTTACTTGGGTTCGTAATTTTACCCGGAGTTTTACTTGGGTTCGTAATTTTACCCGGAGCTTTAGTTGGGTTCGTAATTTTACCCGGAGTTTTAGTTGGGTTCGTAATTTTACCCGGACTTTTTAGTTGGGTTCGTATTTTTTACCCGGACTTTTAATTGGGTTCGTAATTTTACCCGGAGTTTTAGTTGGGTTCGTAATTTTACCAGGAGTTTTAGTTGAGTTCGTAATTTTACCCGGAGTTTTAGTTGGGTTCGTAATTTTACCCGGACTTTTTAGTTGGGTTCGTAATTTTACCCGGACTTTTTAGTTGGGTTCGTATTTTTTACCCGGACTTTTAGTTGGGTTCGTAATTTTACCCGGAGTTTTAGTTGGGTTCGAATTTTTTACCCGGAGTTTTAGTTGGGTTCGTATTTTTTACCCGGAGTTTTAGTTGGGTTCGTATTTTTACCCGGAGTTTTAGTTGTGTTGGTAATTTTACCCGGAGTTTTAGTTGGGTTCATATTTTTTACCCGGACTTTTTAGTTGGGTTCGTATTTTTTACCCGGACTTTTAGTTGGGTTCGTAATTTTACCCGGAGTTTTAGTTGGGTTCGTAATTTTACCCGGAGTTTTAGTTGAGTTCGTAATTTTACCCGGACTTTTAGTTGGGTTCGTAATTTTACCCGGACTTTTTAGTTGGGTTCGTAATTTTACCCGGAGTTTTTAGTTGGGTTCGTAATTTTACCCGGACTTTTTAGTTGGGTTCGTAATTTTACCCGGAGTTTTAGTTGGGTTCGTAATTTTACCCGGACTTTTTAGTTGGGTTCGAATTTTTTACCCGGACTTTTAGTTGTGTTCATAATTTTACCCGGAGTTTTAGTTGGGTTCGTAATTTTACCCGGACCTTTTAGTTGGGTTCGTATTTTGTACCCGGACTCTTAGTTGGGTTCGTAATTTTACCCGGAGTCTTGAGTTACCCGGACTTTTTAGTTGGGTTCGTATTTTTACCCGGACTTTTAGTTGGGTTCGTAATTTTACCCGGAGTTTTAGTTGGGTTCGTAATTTTACCCGGAGTTTTAGTTGGGTTCGTAATTTCACCCGGAGTTTTACTTGGGTTCGTAATTTTACCCGGAGTTTTACTTGGGTTCGTAATTTTACCCGGAGTTTTAGTTGGGTTCGTAATTTTACCCGGACTTTTTAGTTGGGTTCGTAATTTTACCCGGACTTTTTAGTTGGGTTCGTATTTTTTACCCGGACTTTTATTTGGGTTCGTAATTTTACCCGGAGTTTTAGTTGGGTTCGTAATTTTGCCCGGAGTTTTAGTTGGGTTCGTAATTTTACCCGGAGTTTTACTTGGGTTCGTAATTTTACCCGGAGTTTTAGTTGGGTTCGTAATTTTACCCGGAGTTTTAGTTGGGTTCGTAATTTTACCCGGACTTTTTAGTTGGGTTCGTATTTTTTACCCGGACTTTTAATTGGGTTCGTAAATTTACCCGGAGTTTTAGTTGGGTTCGTAATTTAACCCGGAGTTTTAGTTGAGTTCGTAATTTTACCCGGAGTTTTAGTTGGGTTCGTAATTTTACCCGGACTTTTTAGTTGGGTTCGTAATTTTACCCGGACTTTTTAGTTGGGTTCGTATTTTTTACCCGGAGTTTTAGTTGGGTTCGTAATTTTACCCGGAGTTTTAGTTGGGTTCGTAATTTTACCCGGACTTTTTAGTTGGATTCGTATTTTTTACCCGGACTTTTAGTTGGGTTCGTAATTTTACCCGGAGTTTTAGTTGGGTTCGAATTTTTTACCCGAAGTTTTAGTTGGGTTCGTATTTTTTACCCGGAGTTTTAGTTGGGTTCGTATTTTTAACTGGAGTTTTAGTTGTGTTGGTAATTTTACCCGGAGTTTTAGTTGGGTTCACATTTTTTACCCGGAGTTTTAGTTGGGTTCGTATTTTTACCCGGAGTTTTAGTTGGGTTCGTATTTTTACCCGGAGTTTTGGTTGGGTTCGTAATTTTACCCGGAGTTTTAGTTGAGTTCGTAATTTTACCCGGAGTTTTACTTGGGTTCGTAATTTTATCCGGACTATTTAGTTGGGTTCGTATTTTTTACCCGGACTTTTAGTTGGGTTCGTAATTTTACCCGGAGTTTTAGTTGGGTTCGTAATTTTACCCGGAGTTTTAGTTGGGTTCGTAATTTTACCCGGAGTTTTACTTGGGTTCGTAATTTTACCCGGAGTTTTACTTGGGTTCGTAATTTTACCCGGAGTTTTAGTTGGGTTCGTAATTTTACCCGGACTTTTTAGTTGGGTTCGTATTTTTTACCCGGACTTTTAGTTGGGTTCGTAATTTTACCCGGAGTTTTAGTTGGGTTCGTAATTTTACCCGGAGTTTCACTTGGGTTCGTAATTTTACCCGGACTTTTTAGTTGGGTTCGTATTTTTTACCCGGACTTTTAGTTGGGTTCGTAATTTTACCCGGACTTTTTAGTTGGGTTCGTATTTTTTACCCGGACTTTTAGTTGGGTTCGTAATTTTACCCGGAGTTTTAGTTGGGTTCGTAATTTTACCAGGAGTTTTACTTGGGTTCGTAATTTTACCCGGACTTTTTAGTTGGGTTCGTATTTTTTACCCGGAGTTTTAGTTGGGTTCGTAATTTTACCCGGACTTTTTAGTTGGGTTCGTATTTTTTACCCGGACTTTTAGTTGGGTTCGTAATTTTACCCGGAGTTTTAGTTGGGTTCGTAATTTTACCCGGAGTTTTAGTTGGGTTCGTAATTTTACCCGGAGTCTTGAGTTAATAGTTGGGTTCGTATTTTTACCCGGACTTTTAGTTGGGTTCGTAATTTTACCCGGAGTTTTAGTTGGGTTCGTAATTTTACCCGGAGTTTTAGTTGGGTTCGTAATTTTACCCGGAGTTTTACTTGGGTTCGTAATTTTACCCGGAGTTTTACTTGGGTTCGTAATTTTACCCGGAGTTTTAGTTGGGTTCGTAATTTTACCCGGAGTTTTAGTTGGGTTCGTAATTTTACCCGGACTTTTTAGTTGGGTTCGTATTTTTTACCCGGACTTTTAGTTGGGTTCGTAATTTTACCCGGAGTTTTAGTTGGGTTCGTAATTTTACCCGGAGTTTTAGTTGAGTTCGTAATTTTACCCGGAGTTTTAGTTGGGTTCGTAATTTTACCCGGACTTTTTAGTTGGGTTCGTAATTTTACCCGGACTTTTTAGTTGGGTTCGTATTTTTTACCTGGAGTTTTAGTTGGGTTCGTAATTTTACCCGGAGTTTTAGTTGGGTTCGTAATTTTACCCGGACTTTTTAGTTGGGTTCGTATTTTTTACCCGGACTTTTAGTTGGGTTCGTAATTTTACCCGGAGTTTTAGTTGGGTTCGAATTTTTTACCCGGAGTTTTAGATGGGATCGTATTTTTTACCCGGAGTTTTAGTTGGGTTCGTATTTTTACCCGGAGTTTTAGTTGTGTTGGTAATTTTACCCGGAGTTTTAGTTGGGTTCATATTTTTTACCCGGAGTTTTACTTGGGTTCGTAATTTTACCCGGAGTTTTACTTGGGTTCGTAATTTTACCCGGAGCTTTAGTTGGGTTCGTAATTTTACCCGGAGTTTTAGTTGGGTTCGTAATTTTACCCGGAGTTTTACTTGGGTTCGTAATTTTACCCGGAGTTTTACTTGGGTTCGTAATTTTACCCGGAGTTTTAGTTGGGTTCGTAATTTTACCCGGAGTTTTAGTTGGGTTCGTAATTTTACCCGGACTTTTTAGTTGGGTTCGTATTTTTTACCCGGACTTTTAATTGGGTTCGTAATTTTACCCGGAGTTTTAGTTGGGTTCGTAATTTTACCCGGAGTTTTAGTTGAGTTCGTAATTTTACCCGGAGTTTTAGTTGGGTTCGTAATTTTACCCGGACTTTTTAGTTGGGTTCGTAATTTTACCCGGACTTTTTAGTTGGGTTCGTATTTTTTACCCGGAGTTTTAGTTGGGTTCGTAATTTTACCCGGAGTTTTAGTTGGGTTCGTAATTTTACACGGACTTTTTAGTTGGGTTCGTATTTTTTACCCGGACTTTTAGTTGGGTTCGTAATTTTACCCGGAGTTTTAGTTGGGTTCGAATTTTTTACCCGGAGTTTTAGTTGGGTTCGTATTTTTTACCCGGAGTTTTAGTTGGGTTCGTATTTTTACCCGGAGTTTTAGTTGGGTTCATATTTTTTACCCGGAGTTTTAGTTGGGTTCGTATTTTTACCCGGAGTTTTAGTTGGGTTCGTATTTTTACCCGGAGTTTTAGTTGGGTTCGTAATTTTACCCGGAGTTTTAGTTGAGTTCGTAATTTTACCCGGAGTTTTAGTTGGGTTAGTAATTTTACCCGGACTTTTTATTTGGGTTCGTAATTTTACCCGGACTTTTTAGTTGGGTTCGTAATTTTACCCGGAGTTTTAGTTGGGTTCGTAATTTTACCCGGAGTTTTACTTGGGTTCGTAATTTTACCCGGAGTTTTACTTGTGTTCGTAATTTTACCCGGAGTTTTAGTTGGGTTCGTAATTTTACCCGGAGTTTTAGTTGGGTTCGTAATTTTACCCGGACTTTTTAGTTGGGTTCGTATTTTTTACCCGGACTTTTAGTTGGGTTCGTAATTTTACCCGGAGTTTTAGTTGGGTTCGTAATTTTACCCGGAGTTTCACTTGGGTTCGTAATTTTACCCGAACTTTTTAGTTGGGTTCGTATATTTTACCCGGACTTTTAGTTGGGTTCGTAATTTTACCCGGACTTTTTAGTTGGGTTCGTATTTTTTACCCGGACTTTTAGTTGGGTTCGTAATTTTACCCGGAGTTTTAGTTGGGTTCGTAATTTTACCCGGAGTTTTACTTGGGTTCGTAATTTTACCCGGACTTTTTAGTTGGGTTCGTATTTTTTACCCGGAGATTTAGTTGGGTTCGTAATTTTACCCGGAGTTTTAGTTGGGTTCGTAATTTTACCCGGAGTTTTAGTTGGGTTCGTAATTTTACCCGGAGTCTTGAGTTAATAGTTGGGTTCGTATTTTTACCCGGACTTTTAGTTGGGTTCGTAATTTTACCCGGACTTTTTAGTTGGGTTCGTATTTTTTACCCGGACTTTTAGTTGGGTTCGTAATTTTACCCGGAGTTTTAGTTGGGTTCGTAATTTTACCCGGAGTTTTAGTTGGGTTCGTAATTTTACCCGGAGTCTTGAGTTAATAGTTGGGTTCGTATTTTTACCCGGACTTTTAGTTGGGTTCGTAATTTTACCCGGAGTTTTAGTTGGGTTCGTAATTTTACCCGGAGTTTTAGTTGGGTTCGTAATTTTACCCGGAGTTTTACTTGGGTTCGTAATTTTACCCGGAGTTTTACTTGGGTTCGTAATTTTACCCGGAGTTTTAGTTGGGTTCGTAATTTTACCCGGAGTTTTAGTTGGGTTCGTAATTTTACCCGGACTTTTTAGTTGGGTTCGTATTTTTTACCCGGACTTTTAGTTGGGTTCGTAATTTTACCCGGAGTTTTAGTTGGGTTCGTAATTTTACCCGGAGTTTTAGTTGAGTTCGTAATTTTACCCGGAGTTTTAGTTGGGTTCGTAATTTTACCCGGACTTTTTAGTTGGGTTCGTAATTTTACCCGGACTTTTTAGTTGGGTTCGTATTTTTTACCTGGAGTTTTAGTTGGGTTCGTAATTTTACCCGGAGTTTTAGTTGGGTTCGTAATTTTACCCGGACTTTTTAGTTGGGTTCGTATTTTTTACCCGGACTTTTAGTTGGGTTCGTAATTTTACCCGGAGTTTTAGTTGGGTTCGAATTTTTTACCCGGAGTTTTAGATGGGATCGTATTTTTTACCCGGAGTTTTAGTTGGGTTCGTATTTTTACCCGGAGTTTTAGTTGTGTTGGTAATTTTACCCGGAGTTTTAGTTGGGTTCATATTTTTTACCCGGAGTTTTACTTGGGTTCGTAATTTTACCCGGAGTTTTACTTGGGTTCGTAATTTTACCCGGAGCTTTAGTTGGGTTCGTAATTTTACCCGGAGTTTTAGTTGGGTTCGTAATTTTACCCGGAGTTTTACTTGGGTTCGTAATTTTACCCGGAGTTTTACTTGGGTTCGTAATTTTACCCGGAGTTTTAGTTGGGTTCGTAATTTTACCCGGAGTTTTAGTTGGGTTCGTAATTTTACCCGGACTTTTTAGTTGGGTTCGTATTTTTTACCCGGACTTTTAATTGGGTTCGTAATTTTACCCGGAGTTTTAGTTGGGTTCGTAATTTTACCCGGAGTTTTAGTTGAGTTCGTAATTTTACCCGGAGTTTTAGTTGGGTTCGTAATTTTACCCGGACTTTTTAGTTGGGTTCGTAATTTTACCCGGACTTTTTAGTTGGGTTCGTATTTTTTACCCGGAGTTTTAGTTGGGTTCGTAATTTTACCCGGAGTTTTAGTTGGGTTCGTAATTTTACACGGACTTTTTAGTTGGGTTCGTATTTTTTACCCGGACTTTTAGTTGGGTTCGTAATTTTACCCGGAGTTTTAGTTGGGTTCGAATTTTTTACCCGGAGTTTTAGTTGGGTTCGTATTTTTTACCCGGAGTTTTAGTTGGGTTCGTATTTTTACCCGGAGTTTTAGTTGGGTTCATATTTTTTACCCGGAGTTTTAGTTGGGTTCGTATTTTTACCCGGAGTTTTAGTTGGGTTCGTATTTTTACCCGGAGTTTTAGTTGGGTTCGTAATTTTACCCGGAGTTTTAGTTGAGTTCGTAATTTTACCCGGAGTTTTAGTTGGGTTAGTAATTTTACCCGGACTTTTTATTTGGGTTCGTAATTTTACCCGGACTTTTTAGTTGGGTTCGTAATTTTACCCGGAGTTTTAGTTGGGTTCGTAATTTTACCCGGAGTTTTACTTGGGTTCGTAATTTTACCCGGAGTTTTACTTGTGTTCGTAATTTTACCCGGAGTTTTAGTTGGGTTCGTAATTTTACCCGGAGTTTTAGTTGGGTTCGTAATTTTACCCGGACTTTTTAGTTGGGTTCGTATTTTTTACCCGGACTTTTAGTTGGGTTCGTAATTTTACCCGGAGTTTTAGTTGGGTTCGTAATTTTACCCGGAGTTTCACTTGGGTTCGTAATTTTACCCGAACTTTTTAGTTGGGTTCGTATATTTTACCCGGACTTTTAGTTGGGTTCGTAATTTTACCCGGACTTTTTAGTTGGGTTCGTATTTTTTACCCGGACTTTTAGTTGGGTTCGTAATTTTACCCGGAGTTTTAGTTGGGTTCGTAATTTTACCCGGAGTTTTACTTGGGTTCGTAATTTTACCCGGACTTTTTAGTTGGGTTCGTATTTTTTACCCGGAGATTTAGTTGGGTTCGTAATTTTACCCGGAGTTTTAGTTGGGTTCGTAATTTTACCCGGAGTTTTACTTGGGATCGTAATTTTACCCGGACTTTTTAGTTGGGTTCGTATTTTTTACCCGGAGTTTTAGTTGGGTTCGTAATTTTACCCGGACTTTTTAGTTGGGTTCGTATTTTTTACCCGGACTTTTAGTTGGGTTCGTAATTTTACCCGGAGTTTTAGTTGGGTTCGTATTTTTTACCCGGAGTTTTCGTTGGGTTCGTATTTTTTACCCGGAGTTTTAGTTGGGTTCGTATTTTTACCCCGAGTTTTAGTTGTGTTGGTAATTTCACCCGGAGTTTTAGTTGGGTTCATATTTTTTACCGGACTTTTTAGTTGGGTTTGTATTTTTTACCCGGAGTTTTAGTTGGGTTCGTATTTTTTATCCGGAGTTTTAGTTGGGTTCGTATTTTTACCCGGAGTTTTAGTTGGGTTCGTATTTTTACCCGGAGTTTTAGTTGGGTTCGTATTTTTTACCCGGACTTCTTAGTTGGGTTAGTATTTTTGCCCGGAGTTTTAGTTGGGTTCGTATTTTTTACCCGGAGCTTTAGTTGGGTTCGTAATTTTACCCGGACTTTTTAGTTGGGTTCGTATTTTTTACCCGGACTTTTAGTTGGGTTCGTAATTTTACCCGGAGTTTTAGTTGGGTTCGTATTTTTTACCCGGAGTTTTAGTTGGGTTCGTATTTTTTACCCGGAGTTTTAGTTGTGTTCGTATTTTTACCCGGAGTTTTAGTTGTGTTGGTAATTTTACCCGGAGTTTTAGTTGGGTTCATATTTTTTACCGGACTTTTTAGTTGGGTTCGTATTTTTTACCCGGAGTTTTAGTTGGGTTCGTATTTTTTATCCGGAGTTTTAGTTGGGTTCGTATTTTTACCCGGAGTTTTAGTTGGGTTCGTATTTTTACCCGGAGTTTTAGTTGGGTTCGTATTTTTTACCCGGACTTTTTAGTTGGGTTAGTATTTTTGCCCGGAGTTTTAGTTGGGTTCGTATTTTTTACCCGGAGTTTTAGTTGGGTTCGTATTTTTTACCCGGAGTTTTAGTTGGGTTCGTATTTTTACCCGGAGTTTTAGTTGGGTTCGTATTTTTACCCGGAGTTTAAGTTGGGTTCGTATTTTTTACCCGCAGTTTTAGTTGGGTTCGTATTTTTACCCGGAGCTTTAGTTGGGTTCGTATTTTTACCCGGAGTTTTAGTTGGGTTCGTATTTTTTACCCGGACTTTTTAGTTGGGTTAGTATTTTTGCCCGGAGTTTTAGTTGGGCTCGTATTTTTTTACCCGGAGTTTTAGTTGGGTTCTAAATGTTACCCGGACTTTTTTGTTTGGTTCGTATTTTTTACCCGGAGTTTTAGTTGGGTTCGTAATTTTACCCGCACTTTTTAGTTGTGTTCGTAATTTTACCCGGAGTTTTAGTTGGGTTCGTAATTTTACCCGGAGTTTTAGTTGGGTTCGTAATTTTACCCGGAGTTTTAGTTGGGTTCGTAACTTTACCCGGAGTTTTAGTTGGGTTCGTAATTTTACCCGGACTTTTTAGTTGGGTTCGTATTTTTTACCCGGACTTTAGTTGGGTTCGTAATTTTACCCGGAGTTTTAGTTGAGTTCGTAATTTTACCCGGAGTTTTAGTTGGGTTAGTAATTTTACCCGGACTTTTTATTTGGGTTCGTAATTTTACCCGGACTTTTTAGTTGGGTTCGTAATTTTACCCGGAGTTTTAGTTGGGTTCGTAATTTTACCCGGAGTTTTACTTGGGTTCGTAATTTTACCCGGACTTTTTAGTTGGGTTCGTATTTTTTACCCGGACTTTTAGTTGGGTTCGTAATTTTACCCGGAGTTTTAGTTGGGTTCGTATTTTTTACCCGGAGTTTTCGTTGGGTTCGTATTTTTTACCCGGAGTTTTAGTTGGGTTCGTATTTTTACCCCGAGTTTTAGTTGTGTTGGTAATTTCACCCGGAGTTTTAGTTGGGTTCATATTTTTTACCGGACTTTTTAGTTGGGTTTGTATTTTTTACCCGGAGTTTTAGTTGGGTTCGTATTTTTTATCCGGAGTTTTAGTTGGGTTCGTATTTTTACCCGGAGTTTTAGTTGGGTTCGTATTTTTACCCGGAGTTTTAGTTGGGTTCGTATTTTTTACCCGGACTTTTTAGTTGGGTTAGTATTTTTGCCCGGAGTTTTAGTTGGGTTCGTATTTTTTACCCGGAGCTTTAGTTGGGTTCGTAATTTTACCCGGACTTTTTAGTTGGGTTCGTATTTTTTACCCGGACTTTTAGTTGGGTTCGTAATTTTACCCGGAGTTTTAGTTGGGTTCGTATTTTTTACCCGGAGTTTTAGTTGGGTTCGTATTTTTTACCCGGAGTTTTAGTTGTGTTCGTATTTTTACCCGGAGTTTTAGTTGTGTTGGTAATTTTACCCGGAGTTTTAGTTGGGTTCATATTTTTTACCGGACTTTTTAGTTGGGTTCGTATTTTTTACCCGGAGTTTTAGTTGGGTTCGTATTTTTTATCCGGAGTTTTAGTTGGGTTCGTATTTTTACCCGGAGTTTTAGTTGGGTTCGTATTTTTACCCGGAGTTTTAGTTGGGTTCGTATTTTTTACCCGGACTTTTTAGTTGGGTTAGTATTTTTGCCCGGAGTTTTAGTTGGGTTCGTATTTTTTACCCGGAGTTTTAGTTGGGTTCGTATTTTTTACCCGGAGTTTTAGTTGGGTTCGTATTTTTACCCGGAGTTTTAGTTGGGTTCGTATTTTTACCCGGAGTTTAAGTTGGGTTCGTATTTTTTACCCGCAGTTTTAGTTGGGTTCGTATTTTTACCCGGAGCTTTAGTTGGGTTCGTATTTTTACCCGGAGTTTTAGTTGGGTTCGTATTTTTTACCCGGACTTTTTAGTTGGGTTACTATTTTTGCCCGGAGTTTTAGTTGGGCTCGTATTTTTTTACCCGGAGTTTTAGTTGGGTTCTAAATGTTACCCGGACTTTTTTGTTTGGTTCGTATTTTTTACCCGGAGTTTTAGTTGGGTTCGTAATTTTACCCGCACTTTTTAGTTGTGTTCGTAATTTTACCCGGAGTTTTAGTTGGGTTCGTAATTTTACCCGGAGTTTTAGTTGGGTTCGTAATTTTACCCGGAGTTTTAGTTGGGTTCGTAACTTTACCCGGAGTTTTAGTTGGGTTCGTAATTTTACCCGGACTTTTTAGTTGGGTTCGTATTTTTTACCCGGACTTTTAGTTGGGTTCGTAATTTTACCCGGAGTTTTAGTTGAGTTCGTAATTTTACCCGGAGTTTTAGTTGGGTTAGTAATTTTACCCGGACTTTTTATTTGGGTTCGTAATTTTACCCGGACTTTTTAGTTGGGTTCGTAATTTTACCCGGAGTTTTAGTTGGGTTCGTAATTTTACCCGGAGTTTTACTTGGGTTCGTAATTTTACCCGGACTTTTTAGTTGGGTTCGTATTTTTTACCCGGACTTTTAGTTGGGTTCGTAATTTTACCCGGAGTTGTAGTTGGGTTCGTAATTTTACCCGGAGTTTTAGTTGGGTTCGTAATTTTACCCGGAGTTTTAGTTGGGTTCATATTTTTTACCCGGAGTTTTAGTTGGGTTCGTATTTTTACCCGGAGTTTTAGTTGGGTTCGTATTTTTACCCGGAGTTTTAGTTGGTTTCGTATTTTTACCCGGAGTTTTAGTTGTGTTGGTAATTTTACCCGGAGTTTTAGTTGGGTTCATATTTTTTACCCGGAGTTTTAGTTGGGTTCGTATTTTTACCCGGAGTTTTAGTTGGGTTCGTATTTTTACCCGGAGTTTTAGTTGGGTTCGTAATTTTACCCGGAGTTTTAGTTGAGTTCGTAATTTTACCCGGAGTTTTAGTTGGGTTCGTATTTTTACCCGGAGTTTTAGTTGTGTTGGTAATTTTACCCGGAGTTTTAGTTGGGTTCATATTTTTTACCCGGAGTTTTAGTTGGGTTCGTATTTTTACCCGGAGTTTTAGTTGTGTTGGTAATTTCACCCGGAGTTTTAGTTGGGTTCATATTTTTTACCGGACTTTTTAGTTGGGTTTGTATTTTTTACCCGGAGTTTTAGTTGGGTTCGTATTTTTTATCCGGAGTTTTAGTTGGGTTCGTATTTTTACCCGGAGTTTTAGTTGGGTTCGTATTTTTACCCGGAGTTTTAGTTGGGTTCGTATTTTTTACCCGGACTTTTTAGTTGGGTTAGTATTTTTGCCCGGAGTTTTAGTTGGGTTCGTATTTTTTACCCGGAGCTTTAGTTGGGTTCGTAATTTTACCCGGACTTTTTAGTTGGGTTCGTATTTTTTACCCGGACTTTTAGTTGGGTTCGTAATTTTACCCGGAGTTTTAGTTGGGTTCGTATTTTTTACCCGGAGTTTTAGTTGGGTTCGTATTTTTTACCCGGAGTTTTAGTTGTGTTCGTATTTTTACCCGGAGTTTTAGTTGTGTTGGTAATTTTACCCGGAGTTTTAGTTGGGTTCATATTTTTTACCGGACTTTTTAGTTGGGTTCGTATTTTTTACCCGGAGTTTTAGTTGGGTTCGTATTTTTTATCCGGAGTTTTAGTTGGGTTCGTATTTTTACCCGGAGTTTTAGTTGGGTTCGTATTTTTACCCGGAGTTTTAGTTGGGTTCGTATTTTTTACCCGGACTTTTTAGTTGGGTTAGTATTTTTGCCCGGAGTTTTAGTTGGGTTCGTATTTTTTACCCGGAGTTTTAGTTGGGTTCGTATTTTTTACCCGGAGTTTTAGTTGGGTTCGTATTTTTACCCGGAGTTTTAGTTGGGTTCGTATTTTTACCCGGAGTTTAAGTTGGGTTCGTATTTTTTACCCGCAGTTTTAGTTGGGTTCGTATTTTTACCCGGAGCTTTAGTTGGGTTCGTATTTTTACCCGGAGTTTTAGTTGGGTTCGTATTTTTTACCCGGACTTTTTAGTTGGGTTAGTATTTTTGCCCGGAGTTTTAGTTGGGCTCGTATTTTTTTACCCGGAGTTTTAGTTGGGTTCTAAATGTTACCCGGACTTTTTTGTTTGGTTCGTATTTTTTACCCGGAGTTTTAGTTGGGTTCGTAATTTTACCCGCACTTTTTAGTTGTGTTCGTAATTTTACCCGGAGTTTTAGTTGGGTTCGTAATTTTACCCGGAGTTTTAGTTGGGTTCGTAATTTTACCCGGAGTTTTAGTTGGGTTCGTAACTTTACCCGGAGTTTTAGTTGGGTTCGTAATTTTACCCGGACTTTTTAGTTGGGTTCGTATTTTTTACCCGGACTTTTAGTTGGGTTCGTAATTTTACCCGGAGTTTTAGTTGAGTTCGTAATTTTACCCGGAGTTTTAGTTGGGTTAGTAATTTTACCCGGACTTTTTATTTGGGTTCGTAATTTTACCCGGACTTTTTAGTTGGGTTCGTAATTTTACCCGGAGTTTTAGTTGGGTTCGTAATTTTACCCGGAGTTTTACTTGGGTTCGTAATTTTACCCGGACTTTTTAGTTGGGTTCGTATTTTTTACCCGGACTTTTAGTTGGGTTCGTAATTTTACCCGGAGTTTTAGTTGGGTTCGTATTTTTTACCCGGAGTTTTCGTTGGGTTCGTATTTTTTACCCGGAGTTTTAGTTGGGTTCGTATTTTTACCCCGAGTTTTAGTTGTGTTGGTAATTTCACCCGGAGTTTTAGTTGGGTTCATATTTTTTACCGGACTTTTTAGTTGGGTTTGTATTTTTTACCCGGAGTTTTAGTTGGGTTCGTATTTTTTATCCGGAGTTTTAGTTGGGTTCGTATTTTTACCCGGAGTTTTAGTTGGGTTCGTATTTTTACCCGGAGTTTTAGTTGGGTTCGTATTTTTTACCCGGACTTTTTAGTTGGGTTAGTATTTTTGCCCGGAGTTTTAGTTGGGTTCGTATTTTTTACCCGGAGCTTTAGTTGGGTTCGTAATTTTACCCGGACTTTTTAGTTGGGTTCGTATTTTTTACCCGGACTTTTAGTTGGGTTCGTAATTTTACCCGGAGTTTTAGTTGGGTTCGTATTTTTTACCCGGAGTTTTAGTTGGGTTCGTATTTTTTACCCGGAGTTTTAGTTGTGTTCGTATATTTACCCGGAGTTTTAGTTGTGTTGGTAATTTTACCCGGAGTTTTAGTTGGGTTCATATTTTTTACCGGACTTTTTAGTTGGGTTCGTATTTTTTACCCGGAGTTTTAGTTGGGTTCGTATTTTTTATCCGGAGTTTTAGTTGGGTTCGTATTTTTACCCGGAGTTTTAGTTGGGTTCGTATTTTTACCCGGAGTTTTAGTTGGGTTCGTATTTTTTACCCGGACTTTTTAGTTGGGTTAGTATTTTTGCCCGGAGTTTTAGTTGGGTTCGTATTTTTTACCCGGAGTTTTAGTTGGGTTCGTATTTTTTACCCGGAGTTTTAGTTGGGTTCGTATTTTTACCCGGAGTTTTAGTTGGGTTCGTATTTTTACCCGGAGTTTAAGTTGGGTTCGTATTTTTTACCCGCAGTTTTAGTTGGGTTCGTATTTTTACCCGGAGCTTTAGTTGGGTTCGTATTTTTACCCGGAGTTTTAGTTGGGTTCGTATTTTTACCCGGACTTTTTAGTTGGGTTAGTATTTTTGCCCGGAGTTTTAGTTGGGCTCGTATTTTTTTACCCGGAGTTTTAGTTGGGTTCTAAATGTTACCCGGACTTTTTTGTTTGGTTCGTATTTTTTACCCGGAGTTTTAGTTGGGTTCGTAATTTTACCCGCACTTTTTAGTTGTGTTCGTAATTTTACCCGGAGTTTTAGTTGGGTTCGTAATTTTACCCGGAGTTTTAGTTGGGTTCGTAATTTTACCCGGAGTTTTAGTTGGGTTCGTAACTTTACCCGGAGTTTTAGTTGGGTTCGTAATTTTACCCGGACTTTTTAGTTGGGTTCGTATTTTTTACCCGGACTTTTAGTTGGGTTCGTAATTTTACCCGGAGTTTTAGTTGAGTTCGTAATTTTACCCGGAGTTTTAGTTGGGTTAGTAATTTTACCCGGACTTTTTATTTGGGTTCGTAATTTTACCCGGACTTTTTAGTTGGGTTCGTAATTTTACCCGGAGTTTTAGTTGGGTTCGTAATTTTACCCGGAGTTTTACTTGGGTTCGTAATTTTACCCGGACTTTTTAGTTGGGTTCGTATTTTTTACCCGGACTTTTAGTTGGGTTCGTAATTTTACCCGGAGTTGTAGTTGGGTTCGTAATTTTACCCGGAGTTTTAGTTGGGTTCGTAATTTTACCCGGAGTTTTAGTTGGGTTCATATTTTTTACCCGGAGTTTTAGTTGGGTTCGTATTTTTACCCGGAGTTTTAGTTGGGTTCGTATTTTTACCCGGAGTTTTAGTTGGTTTCGTATTTTTACCCGGAGTTTTAGTTGTGTTGGTAATTTTACCCGGAGTTTTAGTTGGGTTCATATTTTTTACCCGGAGTTTTAGTTGGGTTCGTATTTTTACCCGGAGTTTTAGTTGGGTTCGTATTTTTACCCGGAGTTTTAGTTGGGTTCGTAATTTTACCCGGAGTTTTAGTTGAGTTCGTAATTTTACCCGGAGTTTTAGTTGGGTTCGTATTTTTACCCGGAGTTTTAGTTGTGTTGGTAATTTTACCCGGAGTTTTAGTTGGGTTCATATTTTTTACCCGGAGTTTTAGTTGGGTTCGTATTTTTACCCGGAGTTTTAGTTGTGTTGGTAATTTTACCCGGAGTTTTAGTTGGGTTCATATTTTTTACCCGGAGTTTTACTTGGGTTCGTAATTTTACCCGGAGTTTTACTTGGGTTCGTAATTTTACCCGGAGCTTTAGTTGGGTTCGTAATTTTACCCGGAGTTTTAGTTGGGTTCGTAATTTTACCCGGAGTTTTACTTGGGTTCGTAATTTTACCCGGAGTTTTACTTGGGTTCGTAATTTTACCCGGAGTTTTAGTTGGGTTCGTAATTTTACCCGGAGTTTTAGTTGGGTTCGTAATTTTACCCGGACTTTTTAGTTGGGTTCGTATTTTTTACCCGGACTTTTAATTGGGTTCGTAATTTTACCCGGAGTTTTAGTTGGGTTCGTAATTTTACCCGGAGTTTTAGTTGAGTTCGTAATTTTACCCGGAGTTTTAGTTGGGTTCGTAATTTTACCCGGACTTTTTAGTTGGGTTCGTAATTTTACCCGGACTTTTTAGTTGGGTTCGAATTTTTTACCCGGAGTTTTAGTTGGGTTCGTAATTTTACCCGGAGTTTTAGTTGGGTTCGTAATTTTACACGGACTTTTTAGTTGGGTTCGTATTTTTTACCCGGACTTTTAGTTGGGTTCGTAATTTTACCCGGAGTTTTAGTTGGGTTCGAATTTTTTACCCGGAGTTTTAGTTGGGTTCGTATTTTTTACCCGGAGTTTTAGTTGGGTTCGTATTTTTACCCGGAGTTTTAGTTGGGTTCATATTTTTTACCCGGAGTTTTAGTTGGGTTCGTATTTTTACCCGGAGTTTTAGTTGGGTTCGTATTTTTACCCGGAGTTTTAGTTGGGTTCGTAATTTTACCCGGAGTTTTAGTTGAGTTCGTAATTTTACCCGGAGTTTTAGTTGGGTTAGTAATTTTACCCGGACTTTTTATTTGGGTTCGTAATTTTACCCGGACTTTTTAGTTGGGTTCGTAATTTTACCCGGAGTTTTAGTTGGGTTCGTAATTTTACCCGGAGTTTTACTTGGGTTCGTAATTTTACCCGGAGTTTTACTTGTGTTCGTAATTTTACCCGGAGTTTTAGTTGGGTTCGTAATTTTACCCGGAGTTTTAGTTGGGTTCGTAATTTTACCCGGACTTTTTAGTTGGGTTCGTATTTTTTACCCGGACTTTTAGTTGGGTTCGTAATTTTACCCGGAGTTTTAGTTGGGTTCGTAATTTTACCCGGAGTTTCACTTGGGTTCGTAATTTTACCCGGACTTTTTAGTTGGGTTCGTATATTTTACCCGGACTTTTAGTTGGGTTCGTAATTTTACCCGGACTTTTTAGTTGGGTTCGTATTTTTTACCCGGACTTTTAGTTGGGTTCGTAATTTTACCCGGAGTTTTAGTTGGGTTCGTAATTTTACCCGGAGTTTTACTTGGGTTCGTAATTTTACCCGGACTTTTTAGTTGGGTTCGTATTTTTTACCCGGAGATTTAGTTGGGTTCGTAATTTTACCCGGAGTTTTAGTTGGGTTCGTAATTTTACCCGGAGTTTTACTTGGGATCGTAATTTTACCCGGACTTTTTAGTTGGGTTCGTATTTTTTACCCGGAGTTTTAGTTGGGTTCGTAATTTTACCCGGACTTTTTAGTTGGGTTCGTATTTTTTACTCGGACTTTTAGTTGGATTCGTAATTTTACCCGGAGTTTTAGTTGGGTTCGTATTTTTTACCCGGAGTTTTCGTTGGGTTCGTATTTTTTACCCGGAGTTTTAGTTGGGTTCGTATTTTTACCCCGAGTTTTAGTTGTGTTGGTAATTTCACCCGGAGTTTTAGTTGGGTTCATATTTTTTACCGGACTTTTTAGTTGGGTTTGTATTTTTTACCCGGAGTTTTAGTTGGGTTCGTATTTTTTATCCGGAGTTTTAGTTGGGTTCGTATTTTTACCCGGAGTTTTAGTTGGGTTCGTATTTTTACCCGGAGTTTTAGTTGGGTTCGTATTTTTTACCCGGACTTTTTAGTTGGGTTAGTATTTTTGCCCGGAGTTTTAGTTGGGTTCGTATTTTTTACCCGGAGCTTTAGTTGGGTTCGTAATTTTACCCGGACTTGTTAGTTGGGTTCGTATTTTTTACCCGGACTTTTAGTTGGGTTCGTAATTTTACCCGGAGTTTTAGTTGGGTTCGTATTTTTTACCCGGAGTTTTAGTTGGGTTCGTATTTTTTACCCGGAGTTTTAGTTGTGTTCGTATTTTTACCCGGAGTTTTAGTTGTGTTGGTAATTTTACCCGGAGTTTTAGTTGGGTTCATATTTTTTACCGGACTTTTTAGTTGGGTTCGTATTTTTTACCCGGAGTTTTAGTTGGGTTCGTATTTTTTATCCGGAGTTTTAGTTGGGTTCGTATTTTTACCCGGAGTTTTAGTTGGGTTCGTATTTTTACCCGGAGTTTTAGTTGGGTTCGTATTTTTTACCCGGACTTTTTAGTTGGGTTAGTATTTTTGCCCGGAGTTTTAGTTGGGTTCGTATTTTTTACCCGGAGTTTTAGTTGGGTTCGTATTTTTTACCCGGAGTTTTAGTTGGGTTCGTATTTTTACCCGGAGTTTTAGTTGGGTTCGTATTTTTACCCGGAGTTTAAGTTGGGTTCGTATTTTTTACCCGCAGTTTTAGTTGGGTTCGTATTTTTACCCGGAGCTTTAGTTGGGTTCGTATTTTTACCCGGAGTTTTAGTTGGGTTCGTATTTTTTACCCGGACTTTTTAGTTGGGTTAGTATTTTTGCCCGGAGTTTTAGTTGGGCTCGTATTTTTTTACCCGGAGTTGGGTTCTAAATGTTACCCGGACTTTTTTGTTTGGTTCGTATTTTTTACCCGGAGTTTTAGTTGGGTTCGTAATTTTACCCGCACTTTTTAGTTGTGTTCGTAATTTTACCCGGAGTTTTAGTTGGGTTCGTAATTTTACCCGGAGTTTTAGTTGGGTTCGTAATTTTACCCGGAGTTTTAGTTGGGTTCGTAACTTTACCCGGAGTTTTAGTTGGGTTCGTAATTTTACCCGGACTTTTTAGTTGGGTTCGTATTTTTTACCCGGACTTTTAGTTGGGTTCGTAATTTTACCCGGAGTTTTAGTTGAGTTCGTAATTTTACCCGGAGTTTTAGTTGGGTTAGTAATTTTACCCGGACTTTTTATTTGGGTTCGTAATTTTACCCGGACTTTTTAGTTGGGTTCGTAATTTTACCCGGAGTTTTAGTTGGGTTCGTAATTTTACCCGGAGTTTTACTTGGGTTCGTAATTTTACCCGGACTTTTTAGTTGGGTTCGTATTTTTTACCCGGACTTTTAGTTGGGTTCGTAATTTTACCCGGAGTTGTAGTTGGGTTCGTAATTTTACCCGGAGTTTTAGTTGGGTTCGTAATTTTACCCGGAGTTTTAGTTGGGTTCATATTTTTTACCCGGAGTTTTAGTTGGGTTCGTATTTTTACCCGGAGTTTTAGTTGGGTTCGTATTTTTACCCGGAGTTTTAGTTGGTTTCGTATTTTTACCCGGAGTTTTAGTTGTGTTGGTAATTTTACCCGGAGTTTTAGTTGGGTTCATATTTTTTACCCGGAGTTTTAGTTGGGTTCGTATTTTTACCCGGAGTTTTAGTTGGGTTCGTATTTTTACCCGGAGTTTTAGTTGGGTTCGTAATTTTACCCGGAGTTTTAGTTGAGTTCGTAATTTTACCCGGAGTTTTAGTTGGGTTCGTATTTTTACCCGGAGTTTTAGTTGTGTTGGTAATTTTACCCGGAGTTTTAGTTGGGTTCATATTTTTTACCCGGAGTTTTAGTTGGGTTCGTATTTTTACCCGGAGTTTTAGTTGGGTTCGTATTTTTACCCGGAGTTTTAGTTGGGTTCGTAATTTTACCCGGAGTTTTAGTTGAGTTCGTAATTTTACCCGGAGTTTTAGTTGAGTTAGTAATTTTACCCGGACTTTTTATTTGGGTTCGTAATTTTACCCGGACTTTTTAGTTGGGTTCGTAATTTTACCCGGAGTTTTAGTTGGGTTCGTAATTTTACCCGGAGTTTTACTTGGGTTCGTAATTTTATCCGGACTTTTTAGTTGGGTTCGTATTTTTACCCGGACTTTTAGTTGGGTTCGTAATTTTACCCGGAGTTTTAGTTGGGTTCGTAATTTTACACGGAGTTTTAGTTGGGTTCGTAATTTTACCCGGAGTTTTACTTGGGTTCGTAATTTTACCCGGAGTTTTACTTGGGTTCGTAATTTTACCCGGAGTTTTAGTTGGGTTCATAATTTTACCCGGAGTTTTAGTTGGGTTCGTAATTTTACCCGGACTTTTTAGTTGGGTTCGTATTTTTTACCCGGACTTTAGTTGGGTTCGTAATTTTACCCGGAGTTTTAGTTGGGTTCGTAATTTTACCCGGAGTTTTAGTTGAGTTCGTAATTTTACCCGGAGTTCTAGTTGGGTTCGTAATATTACCCGGACTTTTTAGTTGGGTTCGTAATTTTACCCGGACTTTTTAGTTGGGTTCGTAATTTTACCCGGACTTTTTAGTTGGGTTGGTAATTTTACCCGGAGTTTTAGTTGGGTTCGTAATTTTACCCGGACTTTTTAGTTGGGTTCGAATTTTTTTAACCGGACTTTTAGTTGGGGTCATAATTTTACCCGGAGTTTTAGTTGGGTTCGTAATTTTACCCGGACCTTTTAGTTGGGTTCGTATTTTGTACCCGGACTTTTAGTTGGGTTCGTAATTTTACCCGGAGTTTTAGTTGGGTTCGTAATTTTACCCGGAGTTTTAGTTGGGTTCGTAATTTTACCCGGAGTCTTGAGTTACCCGGACTTTTTAGTTGGGTTCGTAATTTTACCCGGAGTTTTAGTTGGGTTCGTAATTTTACCCGGAGTTTTAGTTGGGTTCGTAATTTTACCCGGAGTTTTACTTGGGTTCGTAATTTTACCCGGAGTTTTACTTGGGTTCGTAATTTTACCCGGAGTTTTAGTTGGGTTCGTAATTTTACCCGGACTTTTTAGTTGGGTTCGTAATTTTACCCGGACTTTTTAGTTGGGTTCGTATTTTTTACCCGGACTTTTAGTTGGGTTCGTAATTTTACCCGGAGTTTTAGTTGGGTTCGTAATTTTACCCGGAGTTTTAGTTGGGTTCGTAATTTTACCCGGAGTCTTGAGTTAATAGTTGGGTTCGTACTTTTACCCGGACTTTTAGTTGGGTTCGTAATTTTACCCGGTGTTTTAGTTGAGTTCGTAATTTTACCCGGAGTTTTAGTTGGGTTAGTAATTTTACCCGGACTTTTTATTTGGGTTCGTAATTTTACCCGGACTTTTTAGTTGGGTTCGTAATTTTACCCGGAGTTTTAGTTGGGTTCGTAATTTTACCCGGAGTTTTACTTGGGTTCGTAATTTTATCCGGACTTTTTAGTTGGGTTCGTAATTTTACCCGGAGTTTTAGTTGGGTTCGTAATTTTACCCGGAGTTTTAGTTGGGTTCGTAATTTTACCCGGAGTTTTAGTTGGGTTCGTAATTTTACCCGGACTTTTTAGTTGGGTTCGAATTTTTTTAACCGGACTTTTAGTTGGGTTCATAATTTTACCCGGAGTTTTAGTTGGGTTCGTAATTTTACCCGGACCTTTTAGTTGGGTTCGTATTTTGTACCCGGACTTTTAGTTGGGTTCGTAATTTTACCCGGAGTTTTAGTTGGGTTCGTAATTTTACCCGGAGTTTTAGTTGGGTTCGTAATTTTACCCGGAGTCTTGAGTTACCCGGACTTTTTAGTTGGGTTCGTAATTTTACCCGGAGTTTTAGTTGGGTTCGTAATTTTACCCGGAGTTTTAGTTGGGTTCGTATTTTTACCCGGAGTTTTAGTTGGGTTCGTAATTTTACCCGGAGTTTTAGTTGAGTTCGTAATTTTACCCGGAGTTTTAGTTGGGTTCGTATTTTTACCCGGAGTTTTAGTTGTGTTGGTAATTTTACCCGGAGTTTTAGTTGGGTTCATATTTTTTACCCGGAGTTTTAGTTGGGTTCGTATTTTTATCCGGAGTTTTAGTTGGGTTCGTATTTTTACCCGGAGTTTTAGTTGGGTTCGTAATTTTACCCGGAGTTTTAGTTGAGTTCGTAATTTTACCCGGACTTTTAGTTGAGTTAGTAATTTTACCCGGACTTTTTATTTGGGTTCGTAATTTTACCCGGACTTTTTAGTTGGGTTCGTAATTTTACCCGGAGTTTTAGTTGGGTTCGTAATTTTACCCGGAGTTTTACTTGGGTTCGTAATTTTATCCGGACTTTTTAGTTGGGTTCGTATTTTTACCCGGACTTTTAGTTGGGTTCGTAATTTTACCCGGAGTTTTAGTTGGGTTCGTAATTTTACACGGAGTTTTAGTTGGGTTCGTAATTTTACCCGGAGTTTTACTTGGGTTCGTAATTTTACCCGGAGTTTTACTTGGGTTCGTAATTTTACCCGGAGTTTTAGTTGGGTTCATAATTTTACCCGGAGTTTTAGTTGGGTTCGTAATTTTACCCGGACTTTTTAGTTGGGTTCGTATTTTTTACCCGGACTTTAGTTGGGTTCGTAATTTTACCCGGAGTTTTAGTTGGGTTCGTCATTTTACCCGGAGTTTTAGTTGAGTTCGTAATTTTACCCGGAGTTCTAGTTGGGTTCGTAATTTTACCCGGACTTTTTAGTTGGGTTCGTAATTTTACCCGGACTTTTTAGTTGGGTTCGTAATTTTACCCGGACTTTTTAGTTGGGTTGGTAATTTTACCCGGAGTTTTAGTTGGGTTCGTAATTTTACCCGGACTTTTTAGTTGGGTTCGAATTTTTTTAACCGGACTTTTAGTTGGGGTCATAATTTTACCCGGAGTTTTAGTTGGGTTCGTAATTTTACCCGGACCTTTTAGTTGGGTTCGTATTTTGTACCCGGACTTTTAGTTGGGTTCGTAATTTTACCCGGAGTTTTAGTTGGGTTCGTAATTTTACCCGGAGTTTTAGTTGGGTTCGTAATTTTACCCGGAGTCTTGAGTTACCCGGACTTTTTAGTTGGGTTCGTAATTTTACCCGGAGTTTTAGTTGGGTTCGTAATTTTACCCGGAGTTTTAGTTGGGTTCGTAATTTTACCCGGAGTTTTACTTGGGTTCGTAATTTTACCCGGAGTTTTACTTGGGTTCGTAATTTTACCCGGAGTTTTAGTTGGGTTCGTAATTTTACCCGGACTTTTTAGTTGGGTTCGTAATTTTACCCGGACTTTTTAGTTGGGTTCGTATTTTTTACCCGGACTTTTAGTTGGGTTCGTAATTTTACCCGGAGTTTTAGTTGGGTTTGTAATTTTACCCGGAGTTTTAGTTGGGTTCGTAATTTTACCCGGAGTCTTGAGTTAATAGTTGGGTTCGTACTTTTACCCGGACTTTTAGTTGGGTTCGTAATTTTACCCGGTGTTTTAGTTGAGTTCGTAATTTTACCCGGAGTTTTAGTTGGGTTAGTAATTTTACCCGGACTTTTTATTTGGGTTCGTAATTTTACCCGGACTTTTTTGTTGGGTTCGTAATTTTACCCGGAGTTTTAGTTGGGTTCGTAATTTTACCCGGAGTTTTACTTGGGTTCGTAATTTTATCCGGACTTTTTAGTTGGGTTCGTAATTTTACCCGGAGTTTTAGTTGGGTTCGTAATTTTACCCGGAGTTTTAGTTGGGTTCGTAATTTTACCCGGACTTTTTAGTTGGGTTCGAATTTTTTTAACCGGACTTTTAGTTGGGTTCATAATTTTACCCGGAGTTTTAGTTGGGTTCGTAATTTTACCCGGACCTTTTAGTTGGGTTCGTATTTTGTACCCGGACTTTTAGTTGGGTTCGTAATTTTAGCCGGAGTTTTAGTTGGGTTTGTAATTTTACCCGGAGTTTTAGTTGGGTTCGTAATTTTACCCGGAGTCTTGAGTTACCCGGACTTTTTAGTTGGGTTCGTAATTTTACCCGGAGTTTTAGTTGGGTTCGTAATTTTACCCGGAGTTTTAGTTGGGTTCGTAATTTTACCCGGAGTTTTACTTGGGTTCGTAATTTTACCCGGAGTTTTACTTGGGTTCGTAATTTTACCCGGAGATTTAGTTGGGTTCGTAATTTTACCCGGACTTTTTAGTTGGGTTCGTAATTTTACCCGGACTTTTTAGTTGGGTTCGTATTTTTTACCCGGACTTTTAGTTGGGTTCGTAATTTTACCCGGAGTTTTAGTTGGGTTCGTAATTTTACCCGGAGTTTTAGTTGGGTTCGTAATTTTACCCGGTGTCTTGAGTTAATAGTTGGGTTCGTATTTTTACCCGGACTTTTAGTTGGGTTCGTAATTTTACCCGGTGTTTTAGTTGAGTTCGTAATTTTACCCGGAGTTTTAGTTGGGTTAGTAATTTTACCCGGACTTTTTATTTGGGTTCGTAATTTTACCCGGACTTTTTAGTTGGGTTCGTAATTTTACCCGGAGTTTTAGTTGGGTTCGTAATTTTACCCGGAGTTTTACTTGGGTTCGTAATTTTATCCGGACTTTTTAGTTGGGTTCGTATTTTTTACCCGGACTTTTAGTTGAGTTCGTAATTTTACCCGGAGTTTTAGTTGGGTTCGTAATTTTACCCGGAGTTTTAGTTGGGTTCGTAATTTTACCCGGAGTTTTACTTGGGTTCGTAATTTTACCCGGAGTTTTACTTGGGTTCGTAATTTTACCCGGAGTTTTAGTTGGGTTCGTAATTTTACCCGGAGTTTTACTTGGGTTCGTAATTTTACCCGGAGTTTTACTTGGGTTCGTAATTTTACCCGGAGTTTTAGTTGGGTTCGTAATGTTACCCGGAGTTTTTAGTTGGGTTCGTATTTTTTACCCGGAGTTTTACTTGGGTTCGTAGTTTTACCCGGAGTTTTAGTTGTGTTGGTAATTTTACCCGGAGTTTTAGTTGGGTTCATATTTTTTACCGGACTTTTTAGTTGGGTTCGTATTTTTTACCCGGAGTTTTAGTTGGGTTCGTATTTTTTACCCGGAGTTTTAGTTGGGTTCGTAATTTTACCCGGAGTTTTAGTTGGGTTCGTAATTTTACCCGGAGTTTTAGTTGGGTTCGTAATTTTACCAGGACTTTTTAGTTGGGTTCGTATTTTTTACCCGGACTTTTAGTTGGGTTCGTAATTTTACCCGGAGTTTTAGTTGGGTTCGTAATTTTACCCGGAGTTTTAGTTGAGTTCGTAATTTTACCCGGAGTTTTAGTTGGGTTCGTAATTTTACCCGGACTTTTTAGTTGGGTTCGTAATTTTACCCGGACTTTTTTGTTGGGTTCGTAATTTTACCCGGACTTTTTAGTTTGGTTCGTAATTTTACCCGGAGTTTTAGTTGGGTTCGTAATTTTACCCGGACTTTTTAGTTGGGTTCGAATTTTTTTACCCGGACTTTTAGTTGGGTTCATAATTTTACCCGGAGTTTTAGTTGGGTTCGTAATTTTACCCGGACCTTTTATTTGGGTTCGTATTTTGTACCCGGACTTTTAGTTGGGTTCGTAATTTTACCCGGAGTTTTAGTTGGTTTCGTAATTTTACCCGGAGTTTTAGTTGGGTTCGTAATTTTACCCGGAGTCTTGAGTTACCCGGAATTTTTAGTTGGGTTCGTATTTTTACCCGGACTTTTAGTTGGGTTCGTAATTTTACCCGGAGTTTTAGTTGGGTTCGTAATTTTACCCGGAGTTTTAGTTGGGTTCGTAATTTTACCCGGAGTTTTACTTGGGTTCGTAATTTTACCCGGAGTTTTACTTGGGTTCGTAATTTTACCCGGAGTTTTAGTTGGGTTCGTAATTTTACCCGGAGTTTTTAGTTGGGTTCGTATTTTTTACCCGGAATTTTACTTGGGTTCGTAGTTTTACCCGGAGTTTTAGTTGTGTTGGTAATTTTACCCGGAGTTTTAGTTGGGTTCGCATTTTTTACCGGACTTTTTTGTTGGGTTCGTATTTTTTACCCGGAGTTTTAGTTGGGTTCGTATTTTTTACCCGGAGTTTTAGTTGGGTTTGTAATTTTACCCGGAGTTTTAGTTGGGTTCGTAATTTTACCCGGAGTTTTAGTTGGGTTCGTAATTTTACCCGGACTTTTTAGTTGGGTTCGTATTTTTTACCCGGACTTTTAGTTGGGTTCGTAATTTTACCCGGAGTTTTAGTTGGGTTCGTAATTTTACCCGGAGTTTTAGTTGAGTTCGTAATTTTACCCGGAGTTTTAGTTGGGTTCGTAATTTTACCCGGACTTTTTAGTTGGGTTCGTAATTTTACCCGGACTTTTTTGTTGGGTTCGTAATTTTACCCGGACTTTTTAGTTTGGTTCGTAATTTTACCGGAGTTTTAGTTGGGTTCGTAATTTTACCCGGACTTTTTAGTTGGGTTCGAATTTTTTTACCCGGACTTTTAGTTGGGTTCATAATTTTACCCGGAGTTTTAGTTGGGTTCGTAATTTTACCCGGACCTTTTATTTGGGTTCGTATTTTGTACCCGGACTTTTAGTTGGGTTCGTAATTTTACCCGGAGTTTTAGTTGGTTTCGTAATTTTACCCGGAGTTTTAGTTGGGTTCGTAATTTTACCCGGAGTCTTGAGTTACCCGGAATTTTTAGTTGGGTTCGTATTTTTACCCGGACTTTTAGTTGGGTTCGTAATTTTACCCGGAGTTTTAGTTGGGTTCGTAATTTTACCCGGAGTTTAGTTGGTTCGTAATTTTACCCGGAGTTTTACTTGGGTTCGTAATTTTACCCGGAGTTTTACTTGGGTTCGTAATTTTACCCGGAGTTTTAGTTGGGTTCGTAATTTTACCCGGAATTTTAGTTGGGTTCGTAATTTTACCCGGACTTTTTAGTTGGGTTCGTATTTTTTACCCGGACTTTTAGTTGGGTTCGTAATTTTACCCGGAGTTTTAGTTGGGTTCGTAATTTTACCCGGAGTTTTAGTTGAGTTCGTAATTTTACCCGGAGTTTTAGTTGGGTTCGTAATTTTACCCGGACTTTTTAGTTGGGGTCGTAATTTTACCCGGACTTTTAGTTGGGTTCGTATTTTTTACCCGGAGTTTTAGTTGGGTTCGTAATTTTACCCGGAGTTTTAGTTGGGTTCGTAATTTTACCCGGACTTTTTAGTTGTGTTGGTAATTTTACCCGGAGTTTTAGTTGGGTTCATATTTTTTACCGGACTTTTTAGTTGGGTTCGTATTTTTTACCCGGAGTTTTAGATGGGTTCGTATTTTTTACCCGGAGTTTTAGTTGGGTTCGTATTTTGACCCGGAGTTTTAGTTGGGTTCGTATTTTTACCCGGAGTTTTAGTTGGGTTCGTATTTTTTACCCGGACTTTTTAGTTGGGTTAGTATATTTGCCCGGAGTTTTAGTTGGGTTCGTATTTTTTAGCCGGAGTTTTAGTTGAGTTCGTATTTTTTACCCGGAGTTTTAGTTGGGTTCGTATTTTTACCTGGAGTTTTACTTGGGTTCGTATTTTTACCCGGAGTTTTAGTTGGGTTCGTATTTTTTACCCGGAGTTTTAGTTGGGTTCGAATTTTTTACCGGAGTTTTAGTTGGGTTCGTAATTTTACCCGGAGTCTTGAGTTACCCGGACTTTTTAGTTGGGTTCGTATTTTTACCCGGACTTTTAGTTGGGTTCGTATTTTTTACCCGGAGTTTTAGTTGGGTTCGTAATTTTACCCGGAGTTTTAGTTGGGTTCGTAATTTTACCCGGACTTTTTAGTTGGGTTCGTATTTTTTACCCGGAGTTTTAGTTGGGTTCGTAATTTTACCCGGAGTTTTAGTTGGGTTCGTAATTTTACCCGGAGTTTTAGTTGGGTTCGTAATTTTACCCGGACTTTTTAGTTGGGTTCGTATTTTTTACCCGGACTTTTAGTTGGGTTCGTAATTTTACCGGGAGTTTTAGTTGGGTTCGTAATTTTACCCGGAGTTTTAGTTGAGTTCGTAATTTTACCCGGAGTTTTAGTTGGGATCGTAATTTTACCCGGACTTTTTAGTTGGGTTCGTAATTTTACCCGGACTTTTTAGTTGGGTTCGTATTTTTTACCGGGAATTTTAGTTGGGTTCGTAATTTTACCCGGAGTTTTAGTTGGGTTCGTAATTTTACCCGGAGTTTTACTTGGGTTCGTAATTTTACCCGGAGTTTTAGTTGGGTTCGTAATTTTACCCGGAGTTTTAGTTGGGTTCGTAATTTTACCCGGACTTTTTAGTTGGGTTCGTATTTTTTACCCGGACTTTTAGTTGGGTTCGTAATTTTACCGGGAGTTTTAGTTGGGTTCGTAATTTTACCCGGAGTTTTAGTTGAGTTCGTAATTTTACCCGGAGTTTTAGTTGGGATCGTAATTTTACCCGGACTTTTTAGTTGGGTTCGTAATTTTACCCGGACTTTCTAGTTGGGTTCGTATTTTTTACCCGGAGTTTTAGTTGGGTTCGTAATTTTACCCGGAGTTTTAGTTGGGTTCGTAATTTTACCCGGACTTTTTAGTTGGGTTCGTATTTTTTACCCGGAGTTTTAGTTGGGTTCGTAATTTTACCCGGAGTTTTAGTTGGGTTCGTAATTTTACCCGGAGTTTTAGTTGGGTTCGTAATTTTACCCGGACTTTTTAGTTGGGTTCGTAATTTTACCCGGACTTTTTAGTTGGGTTCGTATTTTTTACCCGGAGTTTTAGTTGGGTTCGTAATTTTACCCGGAGTTTTAGTTGGGTTCGTAATTTTACCCGGACTTTTTAGTTGGGTTCTTATTTTTTACCCGGACTTTTAGTTGGGTTCGTAATTTTACCCGGAGTTTTAGTTGAGTTCGTAATTTTACCCGGAGTTCTAGTTGGGTTCGTAATTTTACCCGGACTTTTTAGTTGGGTTCGTAATTTTACCCGGACTTTTTAGTTGGGTTCGTAATTTTACCCGGACTTTTTAGTTGGGTTGGTAATTTTACCCGGAGTTTTAGTTGGGTTCGTAATTTTACCCGGACTTTTTAGTTGGGTTCGAATTTTTTTAACCGGACTTTTAGTTGGGTTCATAATTTTACCCGGAGTTTTAGTTGGGTTCGTAATTTTACCCGGACCTTTTAGTTGGGTTCGTATTTTGTACCCGGACTTTTAGTTGGGTTCGTAATTTTACCCGGAGTTTTAGTTGGGTTCGTAATTTTACCCGGAGTTTTAGTTGGGTTCGTAATTTTACCCGGAGTCTTGAGTTACCCGGACTTTTTAGTTGGGTTCGTAATTTTACCCGGAGTTTTAGTTGGGTTCGTAATTTTACCCGGAGTTTTAGTTGGGTTCGTAATTTTACCCGGAGTTTTACTTGGGTTCGTAATTTTACCCGGAGTTTTACTTGGGTTCGTAATTTTACCCGGAGTTTTAGTTGGGTTCGTAATTTTACCCGGACTTTTTAGTTGGGTTCGTAATTTTACCCGGACTTTTTAGTTGGGTTCGTATTTTTTACCCGGACTTTTAGTTGGGTTCGTAATTTTACCCGGAGTTTTAGTTGGGTTCGTAATTTTACCCGGAGTTTTAGTTGGGTTCGTAATTTTACCCGGAGTCTTGAGTTAATAGTTGGGTTCGTATTTTTACCCGGACTTTTAGTTGGGTTCGTAATTTTACCCGGTGTTTTAGTTGAGTTCGTAATTTTACCCGGAGTTTTAGTTGGGTTAGTAATTTTACCCGGACTTTTTATTTGGGTTCGTAATTTTACCCGGACTTTTTAGTTGGGTTCGTAATTTTACCCGGAGTTTTAGTTGGGTTCGTAATTTTACCCGGAGTTTTACTTGGGTTCGTAATTTTATCCGGACTTTTTAGTTGGGTTCGTATTTTTTACCCGGACTTTTAGTTGGGTTCGTAATTTTACCCGGAGTTTTAGTTGGGTTCGTAATTTTACCCGGAGTTTTAGTTGGGTTCGTAATTTTACCCGGAGTTTTACTTGGGTTCGTAATTTTACCCGGAGTTTTACTTGGGTTCGTAATTTTACCCGGAGTTTTAGTTGGGTTCGTAATTTTACCCGGAGTTTTAGTTGGGTTCGTAATTTTACCCGGAATTTTTAGTTGGGTTCGGATTTTTTACCCGGACTTTTAGTTGGGTTCGTAATTTTACCCGGAGTTTTAGTTGGGTTCGTAATTTTACCCGGAGTTTTAGTTGAGTTCGTAGTTTTACCCGGAGTTTTAGTTGGGTTCGTAATTTTACCCGGACTTTTTAGTTGGGTTCGTAATTTTACCCGGACTTTTTTGTTGGGTTCGTAATTTTACCCGGACTTTTTAGTTGGGTTCGTAATTTTACCCGGAGTTTTAGTTGGGTTCGTAATTTTACCCGGACTTTTTAGTTGGGTTCGAATTTTTTTACCCGGACTTTTAGTTGGGTTCGTAATTTTACCCGGAGTTTTAGTTGGGTTCGTAATTTTACCCGGAGTTTTAGTTGGGTTCGTAATTTTACCCGGACTTTTAGTTGGGTTCGTAATTTTACCCGGAGTTTTAGTTGGGTTCGTAATTTTACCCGGAGTTTTACTTGGGTTCGTAATTTTACCCGGAGTTTTACTTGGGTTCGTAATTTTACCCGGAGTTTTAGTTGGGTTCGTAATTTTACCCTCACTTTTTAGTTGGGTTCGTAATTTTACCCGGACTTTTTAGTTGGGTTCGTATTTTTTACCCGGACTTTTAGTTGGGTTCGTAATTTTACCCGGAGTTTTAGTTGGGTTCGTAATTTTACCCGGACTTTTTAGTTGGGGTCGTAATTTTACCCGGACTTTTTAGTTGGGTTCGTATTTTTTACCCGGAGTTTTAGTTGGGTTCGTAATTTTACCCGGAGTTTTAGTTGGGTTCGTAATTTTACCCGGACTTTTTAGTTGTGTTGGTAATTTTACCCGGAGTTTTAGTTGGGTTCATATTTTTTACCGGACTTTTTAGTTGGGTTCGTATTTTTTACCCGGAGTTTTAGTTGGGTTCGTATTTTTTACCCGGAGTTTTAGTTGGGTTCGTATTTTTACCCGGAGTTTTAGTTGGGTTCGTATTTTTACCCGGAGTTTTAGTTGGGTTCGTATTTTTTACCCGGACTTTTTAGTTGGGTTAGTATTTTTGCCCGGAGTTTTAGTTGGGTTCGTATTTTTTAGCCGGAGTTTTAGTTGGGTTCGTATTTTTTACCCGGAGTTTTAGTTGGGTTCGTATTTTTACCTGGAGTTTTACTTGGGTTCGTATTTTTACCCGGAGTTTTAGTTGGGTTCGTATTTTTTACCCGGAGTTTTAGTTGGGTTCGTATTTTTACCCGGAGTTTTAGTTGGGTTCGTAATTTTACCCGGAGTCTTGAGTTACCCGGACTTTTTAGTTGGGTTCGTATTTTTACCCGGACTTTTAGTTGGGTTCGTAATTTTACCCGGAGTTTTAGTTGGGTTCGTAATTTTACCCGGAGTTTTAGTTGGGTTCGTAATTTTACCCGGAGTTTTACTTGGGTTCGTAATTTTACCCGGAGTTTTACTTGGGTTCGTAATTTTACCCGGAGTTTTAGTTGGGTTCGTAATTTTACCCGGAGTTTTAGTTGGGTTCGTAATTTTACCCGGACTTTTTAGTTGGGTTCGTATTTTTTACCCGGACTTTTAGTTGGGTTCGTAATTTTACCGGGAGTTTTAGTTGGGTTCGTAATTTTACCCGGAGTTTTAGTTGAGTTCGTAATTTTACCCGGAGTTTTAGTTGGGATCGTAATTTTACCCGGACTTTTTAGTTGGGTTCGTAATTTTACCCGGACTTTTTAGTTGGGTTCGTATTTTTTACCCGGAGTTTTAGTTGGGTTCGTAATTTTACCCGGAGTTTTAGTTGGGTTCGTAATTTTACCCGGACTTTTTAGTTGGGTTCGTATTTTTTACCCGGACTTTTAGTTGGGTTCGTAATTTTACCCGGAGTTTTAGTTGGGTTCGTATTTTTTACCCGGAGTTTTAGTTGGGTTCGTATTTTTTACCCGGAGTATTAGTTGGGTTCGTATTTTTACCCGGAGTTTTAGTTGTGTTGGTAATTTTACCCGGAGTTTTAGTTGGGTTCATATTTTTTACCGGACTTTTTAGTTGGGTTCGTATTTTTTACCCGGAGTTTTACTTCGGTTCGTAATTTTACCCGGAGTTTTACTTGGGTTCGTAATTTTACCCGGAATTTTAGTTGGGTTCGTAATTTTACCCGGAGTTTTAGTTGGGTTCGTAATTTTACCCGGACTTTTTAGTTGGGTTCGTATTTTTTACCCGGACTTTTAGTTGGGTTCGTAATTTTACCCGGAGTTTTAGTTGGGTTCGTAATTTTACCCGGAGTTTTAGTTGAGTTCGTAATTTTACCCGGAGTTTTAGTTGGGTTCGTAATTTTACCCGGACTTTTTAGTTTGGTTCGTAATTTTACCCGGACTTTTTTGTTGGGTTCGTAATTTTACCCGGACTTTTTAGTTGGGTTCGTAATTTTACCCGGAGTTTTAGTTGGGTTCGTAATTTTACCCGGACTTTTTAGTTGGGTTCGAATTTTTTTACCCGGACTTTTAGTTGGGTTCATAATTTTACCCGGAGTTTTAGTTGGGTTCGTAATTTTACCCGGAGTTTTAGTTGGGTTCGTAATTTTTCCCGGAGTCTTGAGTTACCCGGACTTTTTAGTTGGGTTCGTAATTTTACCCGGAGTTTTAGTTGGGTTCGTAATTTTACCCGGAGTTTTAGTTGGGTTCGTAATTTTACCCGGAGTTTTACTTGGGTTCGTAATTTTACCCGGAGTTTTACTTGGGTTCGTAATTTTACCCGGAGTTTTAGTTGGGTTCGTAATTTTACCCGGACTTTTTAGTTGGGTTCGTAATTTTACCCGGACTTTTTAGTTGGGTTCGTATTTTTTACCCGGACTTTTAGTTGGGTTCGTAATTTTACCCGGAGTTTTAGTTGGGTTCGTAATTTTACCCGGACTTTTTAGTTGGGGTCGTAATTTTACCCGGACTTTTTAGTTGGGTTCGTATTTTTTACCCGGAGTTTTAGTTGGGTTCGTAATTTTACCCGGAGTTTTAGTTGGGTTCGTAATTTTACCCGGACTTTTTAGTTGTGTTGGTAATTTTACCCGGAGTTTTAGTTGGGTTCATATTTTTTACCGGACTTTTTAGTTGGGTTCGTATTTTTTACCCGGAGTTTTAGTTGGGTTCGTATTTTTTACCCGGAGTTTTAGTTGGGTTCGTATTTTTACCCGGAGTTTTAGTTGGGTTCGTATTTTTACCCGGAGTTTTAGTTGGGTTCGTATTTTTTACCCGGACTTTTTAGTTGGGTTAGTATTTTTGCCCGGAGTTTTAGTTGGGTTCGTATTTTTTAGCCGGAGTTTTAGTTGGGTTCGTATTTTTTACCCGGAGTTTTAGTTGGGTTCGTATTTTTACCTGGAGTTTTACTTGGGTTCGTATTTTTACCCGGAGTTTTAGTTGGGTTCGTATTTTTTACCCGGAGTTTTAGTTGGGTTCGTATTTTTACCCGGAGTTTTAGTTGGGTTCGTCTTTACCCGGAGTCTTGAGTTACCCGGACTTTTTAGTTGGGTTCGTATTTTTACCCGGACTTTTAGTTGGGTTCGTAATTTTACCCGGAGTTTTAGTTGGGTTCGTAATTTTACCCGGAGTTTTAGTTGGGTTCGTAATTTTACCCGGAGTTTTACTTGGGTTCGTAATTTTACCCGGAGTTTTACTTGGGTTCGTAATTTTACCCGGACTTTTAGTTGGGTTCGTAATTTTACCCGGAGTTTTAGTTGGGTTCGTAATTTTACCCGGACTTTTTAGTTGGGTTCGTATTTTTTACCCGGACTTTTAGTTGGGTTCGTAATTTTACCGGGAGTTTTAGTTGGGTTCGTAATTTTACCCGGAGTTTTAGTTGAGTTCGTAATTTTACCCGGAGTTTTAGTTGGGATCGTAATTTTACCCGGACTTTTTAGTTGGGTTCGTAATTTTACCCGGACTTTTTAGTTGGGTTCGTATTTTTTACCCGGAGTTTTAGTTGGGTTCGTAATTTTACCCGGAGTTTTAGTTGGGTTCGTAATTTTACCCGGACTTTTTAGTTGGGTTCGTATGTTTTACCCGGACTTTTAGTTGGGTTCGTAATTTTACCCGGAGTTTTAGTTGGGTTCGTATTTTTTACCCGGAGTTTTAGTTGGGTTCGTATTTTTTACCCGGAGTTTTAGTTGGGTTCGTATTTTTACCCGGAGTTTTAGTTGGGTTCATATTTTTTACCGGACTTTTTAGTTGGGTTCGTATTTTTTACCCGGAGTTTTAGTTGGGTTCGTATTTTTTACGCGGAGTTTTAGTTGGGTTCGTATTTTTTACCGGACTTTTTAGTTGGGTTCGTATTTTTACCCGGACTTTTAGTTGGGTTCGTAATTTTACCCGGAGTTTTAGTTGGGTTCGTAATTTTACCCGGAGTTTTAGTTGGGTTCGTAATTTTACCCGGAGTTTTACTTGGGTTCGTAATTTTACCCGGAGTTTTAGTTGAGTTCGTAGTTTTACCCGGAGTTTTAGTTGGGTTCGTAATTTTACCCGGACTTTTTAGTTGGGTTCGTAATTTTACCCGGACTTTTTGTTGGGTTCGTAATTTTACCCGGACTTTTTAGTTGGGTTCGTAATTTTACCCGGAGTTTTAGTTGGGTTCGTAATTTTACCCGGACTTTTTAGTTGGGTTCGAATTTTTTACCCGGACTTTTAGTTGGGTTCGTAATTTTACCCGGAGTTTTAGTTGGGTTCGTAATTTTACCCGGAGTTTTAGTTGGGTTCGTAATTTTACCCGGAGTTTTAGTTGGGTTCGTAATTTTACCCGGAGTTTTAGTTGGGTTCGTAATTTTACCCGGAGTTTTACTTGGGTTCGTAATTTTACCCGGAGTTTTACTTGGGTTCGTAATTTTACCCGGAGTTTTAGTTGGGTTCGTAATTTTACCCTCACTTTTTAGTTGGGTTCGTAATTTTACCCGGACTTTTTAGTTGGGTTCGTATTTTTTACCCGGACTTTTAGTTGGGTTCGTAATTTTACCCGGAGTTTTAGTTGGGTTCGTAATTTTACCCGGACTTTTTAGTTGGGGTCGTAATTTTACCCGGACTTTTTAGTTGGGTTCGTATTTTTTACCCGGAGTTTTAGTTGGGTTCGTAATTTTACCCGGAGTTTTAGTTGGGTTCGTAATTTTACCCGGACTTTTTTAGTTGTGTTGGTAATTTTACCCGGAGTTTTAGTTGGGTTCATATTTTTTACCGGACTTTTTAGTTGGGTTCGTATTTTTTACCCGGAGTTTTAGTTGGGTTCGTATTTTTTACCCGGAGTTTTAGTTGGGTTCGTATTTTTACCCCGGAGTTTTAGTTGGGTTCGTATTTTTACCCGGAGTTTTAGTTGGGTTCGTATTTTTTACCCGGACTTTTTAGTTGGGTTAGTATTTTTGCCCGGAGTTTTAGTTGGGTTCGTATTTTTTAGCCGGAGTTTAGTTGGGTTCGTATTTTTTACCCGGAGTTTTAGTTGGGTTCGTATTTTTACCTGGAGTTTTACTTGGGTTCGTATTTTTACCCGGAGTTTTAGTTGGGTTCGTATTTTTTACCCGGAGTTTTAGTTGGGTTCGTATTTTTACCCGGAGTTTTAGTTGGGTTCGTAATTTTACCCGGAGTCTTGAGTTACCCGGACTTTTTAGTTGGGTTCGTATTTTTACCCGGACTTTTAGTTGGGTTCGTAATTTTACCCGGAGTTTTAGTTGGGTTCGTAATTTTACACGGAGTTTTAGTTGGGTTCGTAATTTTACCCGGAGTTTTACTTGGGTTCGTAATTTTACCCGGAGTTTTACTTGGGTTCGTAATTTTACCCGGAGTTTTAGTTGGGTTCGTAATTTTACCCGGAGTTTTAGTTGGGTTCGTAATTTTACCCGGACTTTTTAGTTGGGTTCGTATTTTTTACCCGGACTTTTAGTTGGGTTCGTAATTTTACCGGGAGTTTTAGTTGGGTTCGTAATTTTACCCGGAGTTTTAGTTGAGTTCGTAATTTTACCCGGAGTTTTAGTTGGGATCGTAATTTTACCCGGACTTTTTAGTTGGGTTCGTAATTTTACCCGGACTTTTTAGTTGGGTTCGTATTTTTTACCCGGAGTTTTAGTTGGGTTCGTAATTTTACCCGGAGTTTTAGTTGGGTTCGTAATTTTACCCGGACTTTTTAGTTGGGTCGTATTTTTTACCCGGACTTTTAGTTGGGTTCGTAATTTTACCCGGAGTTTTAGTTGGGTTCGTATTTTTTACCCGGAGTTTTAGTTGGGTTCGTATTTTTTACCCGGAGTATTAGTTGGGTTCGTATTTTTACCCGGAGTTTTAGTTGTGTTGGTAATTTTACCCGGAGTTTTAGTTGGGTTCATATTTTTTACCGGACTTTTTAGTTGGGTTCGTATTTTTTACCCGGAGTTTTACTTCGGTTCGTAATTTTACCCGGAGTTTTACTTGGGTTCGTAATTTTACCCGGAATTTTAGTTGGGTTCGTAATTTTACCCGGAGTTTAGTTGGGTTCGTAATTTTACCCGGACTTTTTAGTTGGGTTCGTATTTTTTACCCGGACTTTTAGTTGGGTTCGTAATTTTACCCGGAGTTTTAGTTGGGTTCGTATTTTACCCGGAGTTTTAGTTGAGTTCGTAATTTTACCCGGAGTTTTAGTTGGGTTCGTAATTTTACCCGGACTTTTTAGTTTGGTTCGTAATTTTACCCGGACTTTTTTGTTGGGTTCGTAATTTTACCCGGACTTTTTAGTTGGGTTCGTAATTTTACCCGGAGTTTTAGTTGGGTTCGTAATTTTACCCGGACTTTTTAGTTGGGTTCGAATTTTTTTACCCGGACTTTTAGTTGGGTTCATAATTTTACCCGGAGTTTTAGTTGGGTTCGTAATTTTACCCGGAGTTTTAGTTGGGTTCGTAATTTTTCCCGGAGTCTTGAGTTACCCGGACTTTTTAGTTGGGTTCGTAATTTTACCCGGAGTTTTAGTTGGGTTCGTAATTTTACCCGGAGTTTTAGTTGGGTTCGTAATTTTACCCGGAGTTTTACTTGGGTTCGTAATTTTACCCGGAGTTTTACTTGGGTTCGTAATTTTACCCGGAGTTTTAGTTGGGTTCGTAATTTTACCCGGACTTTTTAGTTGGGTTCGTAATTTTACCCGGACTTTTTAGTTGGGTTCGTATTTTTTACCCGGACTTTTAGTTGGGTTCGTAATTTTACCCGGAGTTTTAGTTGGGTTCGTAATTTTACCCGGACTTTTTAGTTGGGGTCGTAATTTTACCCGGACTTTTTAGTTGGGTTCGTATTTTTTACCCGGAGTTTTAGTTGGGTTCGTAATTTTACCCGGAGTTTTAGTTGGGTTCGTAATTTTACCCGGACTTTTTAGTTGTGTTGGTAATTTTACCCGGAGTTTTAGTTGGGTTCATATTTTTTACCGGACTTTTTAGTTGGGTTCGTATTTTTTACCCGGAGTTTTAGTTGGGTTCGTATTTTTTACCCGGAGTTTTAGTTGGGTTCGTATTTTTACCCGGAGTTTTAGTTGGGTTCGTATTTTTACCCGGAGTTTTAGTTGGGTTCGTATTTTTTACCCGGACTTTTTAGTTGGGTTAGTATTTTTGCCCGGAGTTTTAGTTGGGTTCGTATTTTTTAGCCGGAGTTTTAGTTGGGTTCGTATTTTTTACCCGGAGTTTTAGTTGGGTTCGTATTTTTACCTGGAGTTTTACTTGGGTTCGTATTTTTACCCGGAGTTTTAGTTGGGTTCGTATTTTTTACCCGGAGTTTTAGTTGGGTTCGTATTTTTACCCGGAGTTTTAGTTGGGTTCGTCTTTACCCGGAGTCTTGAGTTACCCGGACTTTTTAGTTGGGTTCGTATTTTTACCCGGACTTTTAGTTGGGTTCGTAATTTTACCCGGAGTTTTAGTTGGGTTCGTAATTTTACCCGGAGTTTTAGTTGGGTTCGTAATTTTACCCGGAGTTTTACTTGGGTTCGTAATTTTACCCGGAGTTTTACTTGGGTTCGTAATTTTACCCGGACTTTTAGTTGGGTTCGTAATTTTACCCGGAGTTTTAGTTGGGTTCGTAATTTTACCCGGACTTTTTAGTTGGGTTCGTATTTTTTACCCGGACTTTTAGTTGGGTTCGTAATTTTACCGGGAGTTTTAGTTGGGTTCGTAATTTTACCCGGAGTTTTAGTTGAGTTCGTAATTTTACCCGGAGTTTTAGTTGGGATCGTAATTTTACCCGGACTTTTTAGTTGGGTTCGTAATTTTACCCGGACTTTTTAGTTGGGTTCGTATTTTTTACCCGGAGTTTTAGTTGGGTTCGTAATTTTACCCGGAGTTTTAGTTGGGTTCGTAATTTTACCCGGACTTTTTAGTTGGGTTCGTATGTTTTACCCGGACTTTTAGTTGGGTTCGTAATTTTACCCGGAGTTTTAGTTGGGTTCGTATTTTTTACCCGGAGTTTTAGTTGGGTTCGTATTTTTTACCCGGAGTTTTAGTTGGGTTCGTATTTTTACCCGGAGTTTTAGTTGGGTTCATATTTTTTACCGGACTTTTTAGTTGGGTTCGTATTTTTTACCCGGAGTTTTAGTTGGGTTCGTATTTTTTACGCGGAGTTTTAGTTGGGTTCGTATTTTTTACCGGACTTTTTAGTTGGGTTCGTATTTTTTACCCGGAGTTTTAGTTGGGTTCGTATTTTTTACGCGGAGTTTTAGTTGGGTTCGTATTTTTACCCAGAGTTTTAGTTGGGTTCGTATTTTTACCCGGAGTTTTAGTTGGGTTCGTATTTTTTACCCGGACTTTTTAGTTGGGTTAGTATTTTTGCCCGGAGTTTTAGTTGGGTTCGTATTTTTTAGCCGGAGTTTTAGTTGGGTTCGTATTTTTACCCGGAGTTTTAGTTGGGTTCGTATTTTTACCCGGAGTTTTAGTTGGGTTCGTATTTTTACCCGGAGTTTTAGTTGGGTTCGTATCTTTTACCCGGAGTTTTAGTTGGGTTCGTATTTTTACCCGGAGTTTTAGTTGGGTTCGTATTTTTACCCGGAGTTTTAGTTGGGTTCGTATTTTTTACCCGGACTTTTCAGTTGGGTTAGTATTTTTGCCCGGAGTTTTAGTTGGGTTCGTATTTTTTTACCCGGAGTTTTAGTTGGGTTCTAAATGTTACCCGGACTTTTTTGTTTGGTTCGTATTTTTTACCCGGAGTTTTAGTTGGGTTCGTAATTTTACCCGGAGTTTTAGTTGAGTTCGTAATTTTACCCGGAGTTTTAGTTGGGTTAGTAATTTTACCCGGACTTTTTATTTGGGTTCGTAATTTTACCCGGACTTTTTAGTTGGGTTCGTAATTTTACCCGGAGTTTTAGTTGGGTTCGTAATTTTACCCGGAGTTTTACTTGGGTTCGTAATTTTACCCGGACTTTTTAGTTGGGTTCGTATTTTTTACCCGGACTTTTAGTTGGGTTCGTAATTTTACCCGGAGTTTTAGTTGGGTTCGTAATTTTACCCGGAGTTTTAGTTGGGTTCGTAATTTTACCCGGAGTTTTACTTGGGTTCGTAATTTTACCCGGAGTTTTACTTGGGTTCGTAATTTTACCCGGAGTTTTAGTTGGGTTCGTAATTTTACCCGGAGTTTTAGTTGGGTTCGTAATTTTACCCGGACTTTTTAGTTGGGTTCGTATTTTTTACCCGGACTTTTAGTTGGGTTCGTAATTTTACCCGGAGTTTTAGTTGGGTTCGTAATTTTACCCGGAGTTTTAGTTGAGTTCGTAATTTTACCCGGAGTTTTAGTTGGGTTCGTAATTTTACCCGGACTTTTTAGTTGGGTTCGTAATTTTACCCGGACTTTTTAGTTGGGTTCGTAATTTTACCCGGACTTTTTAGTTGGGTTCGTAATTTTACCCGGAGTTTTAGTTGGGTTCGTAATTTTACCCGGACTTTTTAGTTGGGTTCGAATTTTTTTACCCGGACTTTTAGTTGGGTTCATAATTTTACCCGGAGTTTTAGTTGGGTTCGTAATTTTACCCGGACCTTTTAGTTGGGTTCGTATTTTGTACCCGGACTTTTAGTTGGGTTCGTAATTTTACCCGGAGTTTTAGTTGGGTTCGTAATTTTACCCGGAGTTTTAGTTGGTTTCGTAATTTTACCCGTAGTCTTGAGTTACCCGGACTTTTTAGTTGGGTTCGTAATTTTACCCGGAGTTTTAGTTGGGTTCGTAATTTTACCCGGAGTTTTAGTTGGGTTCGTAATTTTACCCGGAGTTTTACTTGGGTTCGTAATTTTACCCGGAGTTTTACTTGGGTTCGTAATTTTACCCGGAGTTTTAGTTGGGTTCGTAATTTTACCCGGAGTTTTAGTTGAGTTCGTAATTTTACCCGGAGTTTTAGTTGGGTTCGTAATTTTACCCGGACTTTTTAGTTGGGGTCGTAATTTTACCCGGACTTTTTAGTTGGGTTCGTATTTTTTACCCGGAGTTTTAGATGGGTTCGTAATTTTACCAGGAGTTTTAGTTGGGTTCGTAATTTTACCCGCACTTTTTAGTTGTGTTGGTAATTTTACCCGGAGTTTTAGTTGGGTTCATATTTGTTACCGGACTTTTTAGTTGGGTTCGTATTTTTTACCCGGAGTTTTAGTTGGGTTCGTATTTTTTACCCGGAGATTTAGTTGGGTTCGTATTTTTACCCGGAGTTTTAGTTGGGTTCGTATTTTTACCCGGAGTTTTAGTTGGGTTCGTATTTTTTACCCGGACTTTTTAGTTGGGTTAGTATTTTTGCCCGGAGTTTTAGTTGGGTTCGTATTTTTTAGCCGGAGTTTTAGTTGGGTTCGTATTTTTTACCCGGAGTTTTAGTTGGGTTCGTATTTTTACCCGGAGTTTTAGTTGGGTTCGTATTTTTACCCGGAGTTTTAGTTGGGTTCGTATTTTTTACCCGGAGTTTTAGTTGGGTTCGTATTTTTACCCGGAGTTTTAGTTGGGTTCGTAATTTTACCCGGAGTTTTAGTTGGGTTCGTAATTTTACCCGGACTTTTTAGTTGGGTTCGTATTTTTTACCCGGACTTTTAGTTGGGTTCGTAATTTTACCCGGAGTTTTAGTTGGGTTCGTAATTTTACCCGGAGTTTTAGTTGAGCTCGTAATTTTACCCGGAGTTTTGGTTGGGATCGTAATTTTACCCGGACTTTTTAGTTGGGTTCGTAATTTTACCCGGACTTTTTAGTTGGGTTCGTATTTTTTACCCGGAGTTTTAGTTGGGTTCGTAATTTTACCCGGAGTTTTAGTTGGGTTCGTAATTTTACCCGGACTTTTTAGTTGGGTTCGTATTTTTTACCCGGACTTTTAGTTGGGTTCGTAATTTTACCCGGAGTTTTAGTTGGGTTCGTAATTTTACCCGGAGTTTTAGTTGGGTTCGTAATTTTACCCGGACTTTTTAGTTGGGTTCGTAATTTTACCCGGACTTTTTAGTTGGGTTCGTATTTTTTACCCGGAGTTTTAGTTGGGTTCGTAATTTTACCCGGAGTTTTAGTTGGGTTCGTAATTTTACCCGGACTTTTTAGTTGGGTTCGTATTTTTTACCCGGACTTTTAGTTGGGTTCGTAATTTTACCCGGAGTTTTAGTTGGGTTCGTATTTTTTACCCGGAGTTTTAGTTGGGTTCGTATTTTTTACCCGGAGTTTTAGTTGGGTTCGTATTTTTACCCGGAGTTTTAGTTGTGTTGGTAATTTTACCCGGAGTTTTAGTTGGGTTCATATTTTTTACCGGACTTTTTAGTTGGGTTCGTATTTTTTACCCGGAGTTTTAGTTGGGTTCGTAATTTTACCCGGGCCTTTTAGTTGGGTTCGTATTTTGTACCCGGACTTTTAGTTGGGTTCGTAATTTTACCCGGAGTTTTAGTTGGGTTCGTAATTTTACCCGGAGTTTTAGTTGGGTTCGTAATTTTACCCGGAGTCTTGAGTTACCCGGACTTTTTAGTTGGGTTCGTAATTTTACCCGGAGTTTTAGTTGGGTTCGTAATTTTACCCGGAGTTTTAGTTGGGTTCGTAATTTTACCCGGAGTTTTACTTGGGTTCGTAATTTTACCCGGAGTTTTACTTGGGTTCGTAATTTTACCCGGAGTTTTAGTTGGGTTCGTAATTTTACCCGGACTTTTTAGTTGGGTTCGTAATTTTACCCGGACTTTTTAGTTGGGTTCGTATTTTTTACCCGGACTTTTAGTTGGGTTCGTAATTTTACCCGGAGTTTTAGTTGGGTTCGTAATTTTACCCGGAGTTTTAGGTGGGTTCGTAATTTTACCCGGAGTCTTGAGTTAATAGTTGGGTTCGTATTTTTACCCGGACTTTTAGTTACGTTCGTAATTTTACCCGGAGTTTTAGTTGAGTTCGTAATTTTACCCGGAGTTTTAGTTGGGTTAGTAATTTTACCCGGACTTTTTATTTGGGTTCGTAATTTTACCCGGACTTTTTAGTTGGGTTCGTAATTTTACCCGGAGTTTTAGTTGGGTTCGTAATTTTACCCGGAGTTTTACTTGGGTTCGTAATTTTATCCGGACTTTTAGTTGGGTTCGTATTTTTTACCCGGACTTTTAGTTATGTTCGTAATTTTACCCGGAGTTTTAGTTGGGTTCGTAATTTTACCCGGAGTTTTAGTTGGGTTCGTAATTTTACCCGGAGTTTTACTTGGGTTCGTAATTTTACCCGGAGTTTTAATTGGGTTCGTAATTTTACCCGGAGTTTTAGTTGGGTTCGTAATTTTACCCGGAGTTTTAGTTGGGTTCGTAATTTTACCCGGACTTTTTAGTTGGGTTCGTATTTTTTACCCGGACTTTTAGTTGGGTTCGTAATTTTACCCGGAGTTTTAGTTGGGTTCGTAATTTTACCCGGAGTTTTAGTTGAGTTCGTAATTTTACCCGGAGTTTTAATTGGGTTCGTAATTTTACCCGGACTTTTTAGTTGGGTTCGTAATTTTACCCGGACTTTTTAGTTGGGTTCGTAATTTTACCCGGACTTTTTAGTTGGGTTCGTAATTTTACCCGGACTTTTTAGTTGGGTTCGTAATTTTACCCGGAGTTTTAGTTGGGTTCGTAATTTTACCCGGACTTTTTAGTTGGGTTCGAATTTTTTTACCAGGACTTTTAGTTGGGTTCATAATTTTACCCGGAGTTTTAGTTGGGTTCGTAATTTTACCCGGACCTTTTATTTGGGTTCGTATTTTGTACCCGGACTTTTAGTTGGGTTCGTAATTTTACCCGGAGTTTTAGTTGGGTTCGCAATTTTACCCGGAGTTTTAGTTGGGGTCGTAATTTTACCCGGAGTCTTGAGTTACCCGGAATTTTTAGTTGGGTTCGTATTTTTACCCGGAGTTTTAGTTGGGTTCGTATTTTTACCCGGAGTTTTAGTTGGGTTCGTATTTTTTACCCGGACTTTTTAGTTGGGTTAGTATTTTTGCCCGGAGTTTTAGTTGGGTTCGTATTTTTTAGCCGGAGTTTTAGTTGGGTTCGTATTTTTTACCCGGAGTTTTAGTTGGGTTCGTATTTTTACCCGGAGTTTTAGTTGGGTTCGTATTTTTACCCGGAGTTTTAGCTGGGTTCGTATTTTTTACCCGGAGTTTTAGTTGGGTTCGTATTTTTACCCGGAGTTTTAGTTGGGTTCGTAATTTTACCCGGAGTCTTGAGTTACCCGGACTTTTTAGTTGGGTTCGTATTTTTACCCGGACTTTTAGTTGGGTTCGTAATTTTACCCGGAGTTTTAGTTGGGTTCGTAAGTTTACCCGGAGTTTTAGTTGGGTTCGTAATTTTGCCAGCACTTTTTACTTGGGTTCGTAATTTTACCCGGAGTTTTACTTGGGTTCGTAATTATACCCGGAGTTTTAGTTGGGTTCGTAATTTTACCCGGAGTTTTAGTTGGGTTCGTAATTTTACCCGGACTTTTTAGTTGGGTTCGTATTTTTTACCCGGACTTTTAGTTGGGTTCGTAATTTTACCCGGAGTTTTAGTTGGGTTCGTAATTTTACCCGGAGTTTTAGTTGAGCTCGTAATTTTACCCGGAGTTTTAGTTGGGATCGTAATTTTACCCGGACTTTTTAGTTGGGTTCGTAATTTTACCCGGACTTTTTAGTTGGGTTCGTATTTTTTACCCGGAGTTTTAGTTGGGTTCGTAATTTTACCCGGAGTTTTAGTTGGGTTCGTAATTTTACCCGGACTTTTTAGTTGGGTTCGTATTTTTTACCCGGACTTTTAGTTGGGTTCGTAATTTTACCCGGGGTTTTAGTTGGGTTCGTAATTTTACCCGGAGTTTTAGTTGGGTTCGTAATTTTACCCGGACTTTTTAGTTGGGTTCGTAATTTTACCCGGACTTTTTAGTTGGGTTCGTATTTTTTACCCAGAGTTTTAGTTGGGTTCGTAATTTTACCCGGAGTTTTAGTTGGGTTCGTAATTTTACCCGGACTTTTTAGTTGGGTTCGTATTTTTTACCCGGACTTTTAGTTGGGTTCGTAATTTTACCCGGAGTTTTAGTTGGGTTCGTATTTTTTACCCGGAGTTTTAGTTGGGTTCGTATTTTTTACCCGGAGTTTTAGTTGGGTTCGTATTTTTACCCGGAGTTTTAGTTGTGTTGGTAATTTTACCCGGAGTTTTAGTTGGGTTCATATTTTTTACCGGACTTTTTAGTTGGGTTCGTATTTTTTACCCGGAGTTTTAGTTGGGTTCGTATTTTTTTCGCGGAGTTTTAGTTGGGTTCGTATTTTTACCCGGAGTTTTAGTTGGGTTCGTATTTTTACCCGGAGTTTTAGTTGGGTTCGTATTTTTTACCCGGACTTTTTAGTTGGGTTAGTATTTTTGCCCGGAGTTTTAGTTGGGTTCGTATTTTTTAGCCGGAGTTTTAGTTGGGTTCGTATTTTTTACCCGGAGTTTTAGTTGGGTTCGTATTTTTACCCGGAGTTTTAGTTGGGTTCGTATTTTTACCCGGAGTTTTAGTTGGGTTCGTATTTTTTACCCGAAGTTTTAGTTGGGTTCGTATTTTTACCCGGACTTTTAGTTGGGTTCGTATTTTTACCCGGAGTTTTAGTTGGGTTCGTATTTTTTACCCGGACTTTTCAGTTGGGTTAGTATTTTTGCCCGGAGTTTTAGTTGGGTTCGTATTTTTTTACCCGGAGTTTTAGTTGGGTTCTAAATGTTACCCGGACTTTTTTGTTTGGTTCGTATTTTTTACCCGGAGTTTTAGTTGGGTTCGTAATTTTACCCGGAGTTTTAGTTGAGTTCGTAATTTTAGCCGGAGTTTTAGTTGGGTTAGTAATTTTACCCGGACTTTTTATTTGGGTTCGTAATTTTACCCGGACTTTTTAGTTGGGTTCGTAATTTTACCCGGAGTTTTAGTTGGGTTCGTAATTTTACCCGGAGTTTTACTTGGGTTCGTAATTTTACCCGGACTTTTTAGTTGTGTTCGTATTTTTTACCCGGACTTTTAGTTGGGTTCGTAACTTTACCCGGAGTTTTAGTTGGGTTCGTAATTTTACCCGGAGTTTTAGTTGGGTTCGTAATTTTACCCGGAGTTTTACTTGGGTTCGCAATTTTACCCGGAGTTTTACTTGGGTTCGTAATTTTACCCGGAGTTTTAGTTGGGTTCGTAATTTTACCCGGAGCTTTAGTTGGGTTCGTAATTTTACCCGGACTTTTTAGTTGGGTTCGTATTTTTTACCCGGACTTTTAGTTGGGTTCGTAATTTTACCCGGAGTTTTAGTTGGGTTCGTAATTTTACCCGGAGTTTTAGTTGAGTTCGTAATTTTACCCGGAGTTTTAGTTGGGTTCGTAATTTTACCCGGACTTTTTAGTTGGGTTCGTAATTTTACCCGGACTTTTTAGTTGGGTTCGTAATTTTACCCGGACTTTTTAGTTGGGTTCGTAATTTTACCCGGAGTTTTAGTTGGGTTCGTAATTTTACCCGGACTTTTTAGTTGGGTTCGAATTTTTTACCCGGACTTTTAGTTGGGTTCGTAATTTTACCCGGAGTTTTAGTTGGGTTCGTAATTTTACTCGGACCTTTTAGTTGGGTTCGTATTTTGTACCCGGACTTTTAGTTGGGTTCGTAATTTTACCCGGAGTTTTAGTTGGGTTCGTAATTTTACCCGGAGTTTTAGTTGGGTTCGTAATTTTACCCGGAGTCTTGAGTTACCCGGACTTTTTAGTTGGGTTCGTATTTTTACCCGGACTTTTAGTTGGGTTCGTAATTTTACCCGGAGTTTTAGTTGGGTTCGTAATTTTACCCGGAGTTTTAGTTGGGTTCGTAATTTTACCCGGTGTTTTACTTGGGTTCGTATTTTTACCCGGAGTTTTAGTTGGGTTCGTATTTTTTACCCGGACTTTTTAGTTGGGTTAGTATTTTTGCCCGGAGTTTTAGTTGGGTTCGTATTTTTTAGCCGGAGTTTTAGTTGGGTTCGTATTTTTTAACCGGAGTTTTAGTTGGGTTCGTATTTTTACCCGGAGTTTTAGTTGGGTTCGTATTTTTACCCGGAGTTTTAGTTGGGTTCGTATTTTTTACCCGGAGTTTTAGTTGGGTTCGTATTTTTACCCGGAGTTTTAGTTGGGTTCGTAATTTTACCCGGACTTTTTAGTTGGGTTCGTATTTTTACCCGGACTTTTAGTTGGGTTCGTAATTTTACCCGGAGTTTTAGTTGGGTTCGTAATTTTACCCGGAGTTTTAGTTGGGTTCGTAATTTTACCCGGAGTTTTACTTGGGTTCGTAATTTTACCCGGAGTTTTACTTGGGTTCGTAATTTTACCCGGAGTTTTAGTTGGGTTCGTAATTTTACCCGGAGTTTTAGTTGGGTTCGTAATTTTACCCGGACTTTTTAGTTGGGTTCGTATTTTTTACCCGGACTTTTAGTTGGGTTCGTAATTTTACCCGGAGTTTTAGTTGGGTTCGTAATTTTACCCGGAGTTTTAGTTGAGTTCGTAATTTTACCCGGAGTTTTAGTTGGGATCGTAATTTTACCCGGACTTTTTAGTTGGGTTCGTAATTTTACCCGGACTTTTTAGTTGGGTTCGTATTTTTTACCCGGAGTTTTAGTTGGGTTCGTAATTTTACCCGGAGTTTTAGTTGGGTTCGTAATTTTACCCGGACTTTTTAGTTGGGTTCGTATTTTTTACCCGGACTTTTAGTTGGGTTCGTAATTTTACCCGGAGTTTTAGTTGGGTTCGTAATTTTACCCGGAGTTTTAGTTGGGTTCGTAATTTTACCCGGACTTTTTAGTTGGGTTCGTAATTTTACCCGGACTTTTTAGTTGGGTTCGTATTTTTTACCCGGAGTTTTAGTTGGGTTCGTAATTTTACCCGGAGTTTTAGTTGGGTTCGTAATTTTACCCGGACTTTTTAGTTGGGTTCGTATTTTTTACCCGGACTTTTAGTTGGGTTCGTAATTTTACCCGGAGTTTTAGTTGGGTTCGTATTTTTTACCCGGAGTTTTAGTTGGGTTCGTATTTTTTACCCGGAGTTTTAGTTGGGTTCGTATTTTTACCCGGAGTTTTAGTTGTGTTGGTAATTTTACCCGGAGTTTTAGTTGGGTTCATATTTTTTACCGGACTTTTTAGTTGGGTTCGTATTTTTTACCCGGAGTTTTAGTTGGGTTCGTATTTTTTACGCGGAGTTTTAGTTGGGTTCGTATTTTTACTCGGAGTTTTAGTTGGGTTCGTATTTTTACCCGGAGTTTTAGTTGGGTTCGTATTTTTTACCCGGACTTTTTAGTTGGGTTAGTATTTTTGCCCGGAGTTTTAGTTGGGTTCGTATTTTTTTAGCCGGAGTTTTAGTTGGGTTCGTATTTTTTACCCGGAGTTTTAGTTGGGTTCGTATTTTTACCCGGAGTTTTAGTTGGGTTCGTAATTTTACCCGGACTTTTTAGTTGGGTTCGAATTTTTTACCCGGACTTTTAGTTGGGTTCATAATTTTACCCGGAGTTTTTGTTGGGTTCGTAATTCTACCCGGACCTTTTAGTTGGGTTCGTATTTTTTTACCCGGAGTTTTAGTTGGGTTCTAAATGTTACCCGGACTTTTTTGTTTGGTTCGTATTTTTTACCCGGAGTTTTAGTTAGGTTCGTAATTTTACCCGGAGTTTTAGTTGAGTTCGTAATTTTACCCGGAGTTTTAGTTGGGTTAGTAATTTTACCCGGACTTTTTATTTGGGTTCGTAATTTTACCCGGACTTTTTAGTTGGGTTCGTAATTTTACCCGGAGTTTTAGTTGGGTTCGTAATTTTACCCGGAGTTTTACTTGGGTTCGTAATTTTACCCGGACTTTTTAGTTGGGTTCGTATTTTTTACCCGGACTTTTAGTTGGGTTCGTAATTTTACCCGGAGTTTTAGTTGGGTTCGTAATTTTACCCGGAGTTTTAGTTGGGTTCGTAATTTTACCGGAGTTTTACTTGGGTTCGTAATTTTACCCGGAGTTTTACTTGGGTTCGTAATTTTACCCGGAGTTTTAGTTGGGTTCGTAATTTTACCCGGAGCTTTAGTTGGGTTCGTAATTTTACCCGGACTTTTTAGTTGGGTTCGTATTTTTTACCCGGACTTTTAGTTGGGTTCGTAATTTTACCCGGAGTTTTAGTTGGGTTCGTAATTTTACCCGGAGTTTTAGTTGAGTTCGTAATTTTACCCGGAGTTTTAGTTGGGTTCGTAATTTTACCCGGACTTTTTAGTTGGGTTCGTAATTTTACCCGGACTTTTTAGTTGGGTTCGTAATTTTACCCGGACTTCTTAGTTGGGTTCGTAATTTTACCCGGAGTTTTAGTTGGGTTCGTAATTTTACCCGGACTTTTTAGTTGGGTTCGAACTTTTTACCCGGACTTTTAGTTGGGTTCATAATTTTACCCGGAGTTTTAGTTGGGTTCGTAATTTTACCCGGACCTTTTAGTTGGGTTCGTATTTTGTACCCGGACTTTTAGTTGGGTTCGTAATTTTACCCGGAGTTCTAGTTGGGTTCGTAATTTTACCCGGAGTTTTAGTTGGGTTCGTAATTTTACCCGGAGTCTTGAGTTACCCGGACTTTTTAGTTGGGTTCGTATTTTTACCCGGACTTTTAGTTGGGTTCGTAATTTTACCCGGAGTTTTAGTTGGGTTCGTAATTTTACCCGGAGTTTTAGTTGGGTTCGTAATTTTACCCGGATTTTTACTTGGGTTCGTAATTTTACCCGGAGTTTTACTTGGGTTCGTAATTTTACCCGGAGTTTTAGTTGGGTTCGTAATTTTACCCGGAGTTTTAGTTGGGTTCGTAATTTTGCCCGGACTTTTTAGTTGGGTTCGTATTTTTTACCCGGACTTTTAGTTGGGTTCGTAATTTTACCCGGAGTTTTAGTTGGGTTCGTAATTTTACCCGGAGTTTTAGTTGAGTTCGTAATTTTACCCGGAGTTTTAGTTGGGTTCGTAATTTTACCAGGACTTTTTAGTTGGGTTCGCAATTTTACCCGGACTTTTTAGTTGGGTTCGTATTTTTTACCCGGAGTTTTAGTTGGGTTCGTAATTTTACCCGGAGTTTTAGTTGGGTTCGTAATTTTACCCGGACTTTTTAGTTGTGTTGGTAATTTTACACGGAGTTTTAGTTGGGTTCATATTTTTTACCGGACTTTTTAGTTGGGTTCGTATTTTTTACCCGGAGTTTTAGTTGGGTTCGTATTTTTTCCCCGGAGTTTTAGTTGGGTTCGTATTTTTACCCGGAGTTTCAGTTGGGTTCGTATTTTTTACCCGGAGTTTTATTAGTTGGGTTCGTAATTTTACCCGGAGTTTTAGTTGAGTTCGTAATTTTACCCGGAGTTTTACTTGGGTTCGTAATTTTACCCGGACTTTTTAGTTGGGTTCGTATTTTTTACCCGGACTTTTAGTTGGGTTCGTAATTTTACCCGGAGTTTTAGTTGGGTTCGTCCGGAGTTTTAGTTGGGTTCGTAATTTTACCCGGAGTTTTACTTGGGTTCGTAATTTTACCCGGAGTTTTACTTGGGTTCGTAATTTTACCCGGAGTTTTAGTTGGGTTCGTAATTTTACCCGGAGCTTTAGTTGGGTTCGTAATTTTACCCGGACTTTTTAGTTGGGTTCGTATTTTTTACCCGGACTTTTAGTTGGGTTCGTAATTTTACCCGGAGTTTTAGTTGGGTTCGTAATTTTACCCGGAGTTTTAGTTGAGTTCGTAATTTTACCCGGAGTTTTAGTTGGGTTCGTAATTTTACCCGGACTTTTTAGTTGGGTTCGTAATTTTACCCGGACTTTTTAGTTGGGTTCGTAATTTTACCCGGACTTCTTAGTTGGGTTCGTAATTTTACCCGGAGTTTTAGTTGGGTTCGTAATTTTACCCGGACTTTTTAGTTGGGTTCGAATTTTTTACCCGGACTTTTAGTTGGGTTCATAATTTTACCCGGAGTTTTAGTTGGGTTCGTAATTTTACCCGGACCTTTTAGTTGGGTTCGTATTTTGTACCCGGACTTTTAGTTGGGTTCGTAATTTTACCCGGAGTTCTAGTTGGGGTTCGTAATTTTACCCGGAGTTTTAGTTGGGTTCGTAATTTTTACCCGGAGTCTTGAGTTACCCGGACTTTTTAGTTGGGTTCGTATTTTTACCCGGACTTTTAGTTGGGTTCGTAATTTTACCCGGAGTTTTAGTTGGGTTCTGTAATTTTACCCGGAGTTTTAGTTGGGTTCGTAATTTTTACCCGGATTTTTACTTGGGTTCGTAATTTTACCCGGAGTTTTACTTGGGTTCGTAATTTTACCCGGAGTTTTAGTTGGGTTCGTAATTTTACCCGGAGTTTTAGTTGGGTTCGTAATTTTGCCCGGACTTTTTAGTTGGGTTCGTATTTTTTACCCGGACTTTTAGTTGGGTTCGTAATTTTACCCGGAGTTTTAGTTGGGTTCGTAATTTTACCCGGAGTTTTAGTTGAGTTCGTAATTTTACCCGGAGTTTTAGTTGGGTTCGTAATTTTACCAGGACTTTTTAGTTGGGTTCGCAATTTTACCCGGACTTTTTAGTTGGGTTCGTATTTTTTTACCCGGAGTTTTAGTTGGGTTCGTAATTTACCCGGAGTTTTAGTTGGGTTCGTAATTTTACCCGGACTTTTTAGTTGTGTTGGTAATTTTACACGGAGTTTTAGTTGGGTTCATATTTTTTACCGGACTTTTTAGTTGGGTTCGTATTTTTTACCCGGAGTTTTAGTTGGGTTCGTATTTTTTCCCCGGAGTTTTAGTTGGGTTCGTATTTTTACCCGGAGTTTCAGTTGGGTTCGTATTTTTACCCGGAGTTTTATTAGTTGGGTTCGTAATTTTACCCGGAGTTTTAGTTGAGTTCGTAATTTTACCCGGAGTTTTAGTTGGGTTCGTATTTTTACCCGGAGTTTTAGTTGTGTTGGTAATTTTACCCGGAGTTTTAGTTGGGTTCATATTTTTTACCCGGAGTTTAGTTGGGTTCGTATTTTTACCCGGAGTTTTAGTTGGGTTCGTATTTTTACCCGGAGTTTTAGTTGGGTTCGTAATTTTACCCGGAGTTTTAGTTGAGTTCGTAATTTTACCCGGAGTTTTAGTTGGGTTAGTAATTTTACCCGGACTTTTTATTTGGGTTCGTAATTTTACCCGGACTTTTTAGTTGGGTTCGTAATTTTACCCGGAGTTTTAGTTGGGTTCGTAATTTTACCCGGAGTTTTACTTGGGTTCGTAATTTTATCCGGACTTTTTAGTTGGGTTCGTATTTTTTACCCGGACTTTTAGTTGGGTTCGTAATTTTACCCGGAGTTTTAGTTGGTTCGTAATTTTACCCCGGAGTTTTAGTTGGGTTCGTAATTTTACCCGGAGTTTTACTTGGGTTCGTAATTTTACCCGGAGTTTTACTTGGGTTCGTAATTTTACCCGGAGTTTTAGTTGGGTTCGTAATTTTACCCGGAGTTTTAGTTGGGTTCGTAATTTTACCCGGACTTTTAGTTGGGTTCGTATTTTTTACCCGGACTTTTAGTTGGGTTCGTAATTTTACCCGGAGTTTTAGTTGGGTTCGTAATTTTACCCGGAGTTTTAGTTGAGTTCGTAATTTTTACCCGGAGTTTTAGTTGGGTTCGTAATTTTACCCGGACTTTTTAGTTGGGTTCGTAATTTTACCCGGACTTTTTAGTTGGGTTCGTAATTTTACCCGGACTTTTTAGTTGGGTTCGTAATTTTACCCGGAATTTTTAGTTGGGTTCGAATTTTTTACCCTGACTTTTAGTTGGGTTCATAATTTACCCGGAGTTTTAGTTGGGTTCGTAATTTTACCCGTACCTTTTAGTTGGGTTCGTATTTTGTACCCGGACTTTTAGTTGGGTTCGTAATTTTAACCCGGAGTTTTAGTTGGGTTCGTAATTTTACCCGGAGTCTTGAGTTACCCGGACTTTTTAGTTGGGTTCGTATTTTTACCCGGACTTTTAGTTGGGTTCGTAATTTTACCCGGAGTTTTAGTTGGGTTCGTAATTTTACCCGGAGTTTTAGTTGGGTTTGTAATTTTACCCGGAGTTTACTTGGTTTCGTAATTTTACCCGGAGTTTTACTTGGGTCGTAATTTTACCCGGAGTTTTAGTTGGGTTCGTAATTTTACCCCGGACTTTTTAGTTGGGTTCGTAATTTTACCCGGACTTTTTAGTTGGGTTCGTATTTTTTACCCGGACTTTTAGTTGGGTTCGTAATTTTACCCGGAGTTTTAGTTGGTTCGTAATTTTACCCGGAGTTTTTAGTTGGGTTCGTAATTTTACCCGGAGTCTTGAGTTAATAGTTGGGTTCGTATTTTTACCCGGACTTTTAGTTGGGTTCGTAATTTTACCCGGAGTTTTAGTTGAGTTCGTATTTTACCGGAGTTTTAGTTGGGTTAGTAATTTTACCCGGACTTTTTATTTGGGTTCGTAATTTTACCCGGACTTTTTAGTTGGGTTCGTAATTTTACCCGGAGTTTTAGTTGGGTTCGTAATTTTACCCGGAGTTTTACTTGGGTTCGTAATTTTATCCGGACTTTTTAGTTGGGTTCGTATTTTTTACCCGGACTTTTAGTTGGGTTCGTAATTTTACCCGGAGTTTTAGTTGGGTTCGTAATTTTACCCGGAGTTTTACTTGGGTTCGTAATTTTACCCGGAGTTTTACTTGGGTTCGTAATTTTACCCGGAGTTTTAGTTGGGTTCGTAATTTTACCCGGAGTTTTAGTTGGGTTCGTAATTTTACCCGGACTTTTTAGTTGGGTTCGTATTTTTTACCCGGACTTTTAGTTGGGTTCGTAATTTTACCCGGAGTTTTAGTTGGGTTCGTAATTTTACCCGGAGTTTTAGTTGAGTTCGTAATTTTACCCGGAGTTTTAGTTGGGTTCGTAATTTTACCCGGACTTTTTAGTTGGGTTCGTAATTTTACCCGGACTTTTTGTTGGGTTCGTAATTTTACCCGGACTTTTTAGTTGGGTTCGTAATTTTACCCAGAGTTTTAGTTGGGTTCGCAATTTTACCCGGACTTTTTTAGTTGGGTTCGAATTTTTTACCCGGACTTTTAGTTGGGTTCATAATTTTACCCGGAGTTTTAGTTGGGTTCGTAATTTTACCCGGACCTTTTATTTGGGTTCGTATTTTGTACCCGGAGTTTTAGTTGGGTTCGTAATTTTACCCG